>JAWPHD010011906.1:0-79847 GCA_037043455.1 Cyrtodaria siliqua
CTGATCTTTACCAAACTTTACAGATTTTTTGACCTTTTTTTTCTTTTATTATTTTTTGATTTTTTAGCTCTACTGGCCAAGGTCCAGCAGAGCTTATGGGATGGTGGTGTTGTCCGTCGTCCGTCTGTCCGTCCGTCCTTTAACTTTTACCTCGTTAAGACGATAGGGCCTTCATTTCTGATCTTTTACTAAACTTTAACAGATTGTTGATATTAATGAAAGCTCGGACAAGTTCTTCGAAAACCAGCCAGATCGGACCAGTAACAGCGGAGTTATAGCCCTTGATTTAGTTAAAACTGCTATATTTTGCCTCGTTAAGACGATAGGGCCTTCATTCCTGATCTTTACCAAACTTTAACAGATTGTTAATATTAATGAAAGCTCGGACAAGTTCGAAAACCAGCAAGATCGGACCAGTAACAGCGGCGTTATGGCCCTTGAGTTAGTTAAAAATGCTATATTGCTATATTTTGACTCGTTAAGACAATAGGGCCTTCATTTTTCATCCTATCTTTCCCAAACTTTACCCTGCCTATAAGTATCAATAAAAGCTCGAACATGTTCCAAAACCAGCCATATCGAACCGGTAACAGCAGAGTTATGGCCCTTGATTTTGTTAAAAATTCTATATTTTGTTTTGTTAAGACGATAGGGGGCTCCATTGCTAAACCAAACTTTATGTAACTTGATCAGATTGTTAATGTCAATAATAGCGCGGACAAGGTCGAAAACCAGCCATATCGGACCTGTAACGGCGGAGTTATGGCCCTTGATTTAGTTAAAAATGCTATATTGTGCCTCGTTAAGACGATAGGGTCTCTATTTTTCATCTGATCTTTATCAAACTTTACCAGATTGTTAGTGTCAATAAAAGCTCGAAAAAGTTTGAAAATCAACCAGATCGGACCATTAACAGCGGAGTTATGACCCTTGATTTAGATAGAAATGCTATAGTTAGACTCGTTAAGACGATAGGGCGTTCATTTGTATCCGATCTTTACCAAACTTTGCCAGATTGTTAATGTCAATGATAGCTCAAACAAGTTTGAAAACCAGCCAGATCGAACCAGTAACAGCGGAGTTATGGTCCTTGATTTAGTTAAAATGCTATATTTTGCATCGTTAAGACGATAGGGTCTCTATTTTTATCCGATCTTTACCAAACTTAACCAGATTGTTAGTGTCAATAAAAGCTCAGAAAAGTTCGAAAATCAACCAGATCGGACCAATAACAGCGGAGTTATGACCCTTGATTTAGTTAAAAATGCTATATTTAGCTTCGCTAAGGCGATAGGGCCTTCATTTTTCATCCGATCTTTACCAAATTTTACCACATTGTTAATGTCAATAAAAGCGTGGATAGTTGGAAAACAAGCCAAATCGGACCAGTAACAGCGGAGTTATGGCCCAATGATTTTGTTAAATATGCTATATTTTGCCTTTTTAAGATGATAGTGCCTTCTTTTTTCATCTGATCTTTACCAAACTTTACAGATTTTTTGACCTTTTTTTTCTTTTATTATTTTTATATTTCTTTATTTTTTGATTTTTTAGCTCTACTGGCCAAGGTCCAGCAGAGCTTATGGGATGGTGGTGTTGTCCGTCGTCCGTCTGTCCGTCCGTCCTTTAACTTTTACCTCGTTAAGACGATAGGGCCTTCATTTTTCTTCTAATCTTTACCAAACTTTAATAGGTTGTTAATATTGATGAAAGCTCGGACAAGTTCGAAAACCAGCCAGATCGGACTAGTAACAGCGGAGTTTTAGCCCTTTATTTAGGTTAAACTGCTATATTTTGCCTCGTCAAACGATAGGGCCTTCATTTCTGATCTTTACTAAACTTTAACAGATTGTTGATATTAATGAAAGCTCGGACAAGTTCTTCGAAAACCAGCCAGATCGGACCAGTAACAGCGGAGTTATAGCCCTTGATTTAGTTAAAACTGCTATATTTTGCCTCGTTAAGACGATAGGGCCTTCATTCCTGATCTTTACCAAACTTTAACAGATTGTTAATATTAATGAAAGCTCGGACAAGTTCGAAAACCAGCAAGATCGGACCAGTAACAGCGGCGTTATGGCCCTTGAGTTAGTTAAAAATGCTATATTGCTATATTTTGACTCGTTAAGACAATAGGGCCTTCATTTTTCATCCTATCTTTCCCAAACTTTACCCTGCCTATAAGTATCAATAAAAGCTCGAACATGTTCCAAAACCAGCCATATCGAACCGGTAACAGCAGAGTTATGGCCCTTGATTTTGTTAAAAATTCAATATTTTGTTTTGTTAAGACGATAGGGGGCTCCATTGCTTAACAAACTTTATGTAACTTGATCAGATTGTTAATGTCAATAATAGCGCGGACAAGGTCGAAAACCAGCCATATCGGACCTGTAACGGCGGAGTTATCGCCCTTGCTTTAGTTAAAAATGCTAGATTGTGCCTCGTTAAGACGATAGGGTTTCTATTTTTCATCTGATCTTTATCAAACTTTACCAGATTGTTAGTGTCAATAAAAGCTCGGAAAGTTCGAAAATCAACCAGATCGGACCATTAACAGCGGAGTTATGACCCTTGATTTAGATAGAAATGCAATATTTAGCCTCGTTAAGACGATAGGGCGTTCATTTTTATCCGATCTTTACCAACTTTGCCAGATTGTTAATGTCAATGATAGCTCAAACAAGTTTGAAAACCAGCCAGATCAAACCTGTAACAGCGGAGTTATGGTCCTTGATTTAGTTAAAAATGCTATATTTTGCATCGTTAAGACGATAGGGTCTCTATTTTTATCCGATCTTTACCAAACTTTACCAGATTGTTAGTGTCAATAAAAGCTCAGAAAAGTTCGGAAATCAACCAGATCGGACCAATAACAGCGGAGTTACGACCCTTGATTTAGTTAAAAATGCTATATTTAGCTTCGCTAAGGCGATAGGGCCTTCATTTTTCATCTGATCTTTACCAAACTTTGACAAATTGTTAATGTCAATAAAAGCTCGGACAAGTTCGAAAACCAGCCAGATCAGACCATTAACAGCGGAGTTGTGGCCCTTGATTTAGTTAAAAATGCTATATTATGCCTCGTTAAGACGATAGGGCCTTCATTTTTCATCCGATCTTTACCAAATTTTACCACATTGTTAATGTCAATAAAAGCGTGGATAGTTCGAAAACAAGCCAAATCGGACCAGTAACAGCGGAGTTATGGCCCTTGATTGTGATTTTGTTAAATATGCTATATTTTGCCTTTTTAAGATGATAGGGCCTTCATTTTTCATCTGATCTTTACCAAACTTTACAGATTTTTTGACCTTTTTTTTCTTTTATTATTTTTGTATTTCTTTATTTTTTGATTTTTTAGCTCTACTGGCCAAGGCAGCAGAGCTTATGGGATGGTATGTTGTCCGTCGTCCGTCTGTCCGTCCGTCCTTTAACTTTTACCTCGTTAAGACGATAGGGCCTTCATTTTTCATCCGATCTTTACCAAACTTTAATAGGTTGTTAATATTGATGAAAGCTCGGACAAGTTCGAAAACCAGCCAGATCGGACTATTAACAGCGGAGTTTTAGCCCTTGATTTAGTTAAAACTGCTATATTTTGCCTCGTCAAACGACAGGGCCTTCA
Source organism: Cyrtodaria siliqua (assembly GCA_037043455.1). Taxonomy (NCBI): domain Eukaryota; kingdom Metazoa; phylum Mollusca; class Bivalvia; order Adapedonta; family Hiatellidae; genus Cyrtodaria; species Cyrtodaria siliqua. The sequence goes on from JAWPHD010011906.1 coordinate 3,629, forward strand.
TTTCTGATATTAATAAAAAATTAACAGATTGTTAATATTAATGAAAGCTCGGACATGTTCGAAAACCAGCCAGATCGGACCAGTAACAGCGGAGTTATAGCCCTTGATTTAGTTAAAACTGCTATATTGTGCCTCGTTAAGACGATAGGGCCTTCATTCCTGATCTTTACCGAACTTTAACAGATTGTTAATATTAATGAAAGCTCGGACAAGTTCGAAAACCAGCAAGATCGGACCAGTAACAGCGGCGTTATGGCCATTGATTTAGTTAAAAATGCTATATTGCTATCTTTTGCCTCGTTAAGACAATAGGGCCTTCATTTTTCATCCTATCTTTCCCAAACTTTTCCAGATTATAAGTATCAATAAAAGCTCGAACATGTTCGAAAACCAGCCATATCAAACCTGTAACAGCAGAGTTATGGCCCTTGATTTTGTTAAAAATTCTATATTTTGTTTTGTTAAGACGATAGGGGCTCCATTGCTTAACCAAACTTTATGGAACTTGATCAGATTGTTAATGTCAATAATAGCGCGGACGAGTTCGAAAACCAGCCATATCGGACCTGTAACAGCGGAGTTATGGTATGGCCCTTGATTTAGTTAAAAATGCTATATTGTGCCTTGTTAAGACGATAGGGTCTCTATTTTTCATCCGATCTTTATCAAACTGTATTAGATTGTTAGTGTCAATAAAAGCTCAGAAAAGTTGGAAAATCAACCAGATCGGACCATTAACAACGGAGTTATGACCCTTGATTTAGTTAAAAATGCTATATTTAGCCTCGTCAAGGCGATAGGGCCTTCATTTTTCATCTGATCTTTACCAACCTTTAACAAATTGTTAATGTCAATGAAAGCTCGGACAAGTTTGAAAACCCACTAGATCGGACCAGTAACGGCGGAGTTATGGCCCTTGATTTAGTTAAAAATGCTATATTTTGCCTCGTTAAGACGATAGGGTCTCTATTTTTCATCTGATCTCTATCAAACTTTAACAGATTGTTAGTGTCAATAAAAACTCGGAAAAGCTCGAAAATCAACCAGATCGGACCATTAACAGCGGAGTTATGACCCTTGATTTAGTTAAAAATGCTATATTTAGCCTCTTTAAGGCGATAGGGCCTTCATTTCTCATCTGATCTTTACCAAACTTTACCAAATTGTTTATGTTAATGATAGCTCGGACTAGTTTGAAAATCAGCCAGATCAAACCAGTTACAACGGAGTTATGGCCCTTGATTTAGTTAAAAATGCTATATTTTGCCTCGTTAATATGATAGGGCCTTAATTTTTCATCCGATCTTTACCAAATTTTACCACATTGTTGATGTCAATAAAAGCGTGGATAGTTCGAAAACAAGCCAAATCGGACTAGTAACAGCTGAGTTATGGCCCTTGATTTTGTTAAATATGCGATATTTTTTACCTTGTTAAGATGATAGGGCCTTCATTTTTCATCTGATCTTTACCAAACTTTACAGATTTTTTTACTTTTTTTGCCAAGGGCCTGTAGAGCTAATGGGATGGTGTGTTGTCCGTCGTCCGGCGTCTGTCCGTCCGTCCGTCCGTCCGTCCGTTAACTTTTACCTCGTTAAGACGATAGGGCCTTCATTTTTCAACCGATCTTTACCAAACTTTAATAGGTTGTTAATATTGATGAAAGCTCGGACAAGTTCGAAATATTTAGTTAAAACTTCTCTATTTTGCCTCGTTAAGGCGATAGGGCCTTCATTTCTGATCTTTACGAAACTTTTACAGATTGTTAATATTAATGAAAGCTCGGACAAGTTCGAAAACCAGCCAGATAGGACCAGTAACAGCGGAGTTATGGCCCTTGATTTAGTTAAAAAGGCTATATTGCTATATTTTGACTCGTTAAGACAATAGGGCCTTTATTTTTCATCCTATCTTTACCAAACTTTAAAAGATTATTAATATCAATGAAAGCTCGAACAAGTTCGAAAACCAGCCATATAGGACCTGTAACACAGATTTATGGCCGTTGATTTCGTTAAAAATTCTATATTTTGTTTTGTTAAGACGATAGGGGCTTCATTGTTCATCCAAACTTTATCGAACTTGATCAGGTTGTTAATGTCAATGAAAAGCTCGGACAAGTTCGAAAACCAGCCATATCAAACCAGTAACAGCGGAGTTTTGGCCCTTGATTTAGTTAAAAATGCTATATTTTGTCTCATTAAGACGATAGGTCCTTCTTTTTTTCGTCGATCTTTACCAAACTTTATCAGAGTTGTTAATGTCAATGAAAGCTCGAACACGTTTGAAAACCAGCCAGATCGGATCAGTAACAGCGGAGTTATGGCCCTTGATTTGGTAAAAATGCTATAATTTGCCTCGTTAGTACGATATGGCCTTCATTTGCATCTGATCTTACTGATCTGACCAAACTTTACCCGATTTTCTTCTTCTTTTTTTTAAGTTTTTTTTCTAATTTTTATTTTATTTTATTTTGATTAATTATATATATATTTTTTTTGATTATTTTTTTATTTTATTTTGATAGATTTTATTTTTGAATTTTTACTGATTTTTTTAGCTCAACTGACCAAATTCGAAAACCAGCCAGATCGGACCAGTAACAGAGGTGTTATGGCTCTTGTTTAGTTAAAAATGCTATATTTTGCCTCGTTAATATGGTAGTTTTTCATCTGATCTTTACAAACTTTGCCAGATTCTTTAGTTATGGCCCTTTATTTAGTTAAAAATGCTATTTTTTTCCCCAAATCTTTAAAAAAAATAACGTAAATTGCAGTTACTCGCTTCATTGATGTTACAATACTAGCCATGTTAAACAGTAGAGCGACCACAGGCCCTCTTGGATCTCTTTTTTTAATTTTCATAATTTTTATTTTTATTTTTATTATCTCTACTGCCAACTTCGAAAACCAGCCAGATCGGACCAGTAATGGCGGAGTTATGGCCCTTGATTTAGTTAAACATGCTATATTTTGCCTCTTTAAGGCGATAGTCAATCGCTTCATTGATGTTATAAGAGCCATATTAGCCAGTAGAGCGTCACAGGCCCTCTTGGGCCTCTTGTTTTTAAAATACTACTCACGTGACACATGTCCAATGTATCACGTGTGCAGTATTTTACTTATCGATTATAGCGGGTATATGACCGAAACATCTGTGTACGAATAATGTGTGTACATATAATATGAGCAGTATTTCAAATGTTCCTTTAACTTTTCCCAACATAAAATGTCTGTATAATGCAATATATACGACGTAGGAATAAAACAAAGCAAAAGGAATTAAGTCTTTAATCTTAAATTTTAGTGTTTTTTATTGGATGGTGAGTTATCCGTCGTCCGTCGTTCGTTCGTTACCTTTTGCCTTGTGAACACTCCAGGGCCTTTATTATTATAATTGGATCTTTACGAAACTTTGCAAGTGTCTTTATATCAATGAAAGCTCGGACAAGTTCGAAAGCCAGCTAGATCGGATTAATTTCACCGGAGTTATGGTCCTTGTTTTGCTAAAAAATGCCATATTAAGCATTGTGATTGTTAATATCAATGAAAGCTCGGACAAGTTCGAAAACCAGCCAAATCGGATCAGTAACACCGTAGTTATGGCCCTTGTTTTTTCCTGAAAAATGCTATTTTCTGCCTTGTGAACGCTCTAGCACCTTCATTTATTAGTTGATCTTTATCAAACTTGCACAGATTGGTAATACCAATAAAAACTTGGACAAGTTTGAAAATCACGACAGTAACACCAGAGATATGGCCCTTGTTTTTTCTGAAAAATACCATGTTATGCCTTGTGAACACTCTAGCACCTTCATTTATTATTTGATCTTTACCAAACTTGCACATATTGTTAATACTAATGAAAGCTTGGACCAATTTGAAAACCAGCTGAATTGGGTCAATAACACCAGAGTTATGGCCCTTGTTTTTTCTGAAAAATGCCATTTTCTGTCTTTTGGACACTGTAGCACCTTTATTTATTACTTGGTCTTTACCAAACTTGCACAGATTGTTAATATCAATAAAATCTCGGACGAGTTAGCTAACAAGCCAAATCGGATCAGTAATACCGGAAGTTATGGCCCTTGTTAGCTCTACTGGCCAAGGGCTGGCAGAGCTTATGGGATGGCGAGTTGTTCGTCGTCCGTCCGTCCGTCCGTCGTCCATCGTCTGTCCGTCGTCAACGGAGTTATGGTCCTTGATTAGTTAAAAATTCTATATTGCTATATTTTGCCTCGTTAAGACGATAGGGCCTTGATTTTTCATCCTATCTTTACCAAACTTTACCACATTGTTAATATCAATGAAATCTCGCACAAGTTCGGACTACTAACAGCGGAGTTATGGCCCTTGATTTAGTTAAACATGCTATATTTTGCCTCGTTAAGACGATAGGGGCTTCATTGTTCATCCGATCTTTACCAATCTTTATCAGATTGTTGGTGTCGTTGAAAGCTCGAAGAAGTTTGGAAAAAAGCCATATCGGACCAGTAAAAGCGGAGTTATGGCCCTTGATTTAGTTAAAATGCTATATTTTGCCTTGTTAAGACGATAGGGTCTTCATTGTTCATCCGATCTTTATCAAACTTTATCAGTTTGTTAATATCAATGAAAGCTCGGACAAGTTCGAAAACCAGCCAGATCGGCCAGTAACAGCGGAGTTATGGCCCTTGATTTTGTTAAAAATGCTATAATTTGCCTCGTCATATGATAGGACCTTCATTTTGCATCTGATATTTGCCAAACTTTACCAGATTTTATGACTTTCTTTTTTTATATTTTTCTTTTATTTTTTTTATTAATTTTTAATTTTTTTTAAATGATTATTTTTTTTCATTATTTTTTTTTTTTTTTTGTAATTTTCTTTTATTTTTTTACTTAATTTTTTATTTTTTTAAATGATTATTTTTTTTCATTATTTTTCATTTTTTAAATTATTATTATTATTTATTTTTATTTTTTTTATTATTTTTTTATTTTTTTAGCTCTATGTTGGACCAGTCGGACCAGTAACAGAGGAGTTATGGCTCTTGATTTAGTTAAAAATGCTATATTTTGGTAGGACCTTCATTTTTCATTTGATCTTTACCAAACTTTACCAGATTCTTTAGTTATGGCCCTTGATTTAGTCAAAAAGCTTTTTTTTGCCCGAAACTTTCAAAAAAACGTAAATGGCAGTCACTCGCTTCATTGATGTTATAAGAGCCATGTTAGCCAGTAGAGCGACAGGTCAACAGGCTGTCTTGGGCCTCTTGTTTTTTTTCTGGAAAATGCCATTTTCTTCCTTCGCTCTAGCACCTTTATTTATTATTCAAACGTGCGTAGATTATTAATACCAATAAAATCTTTGACGAGTTCCAAAACCAGGTAAGTTGGGTTAGTATCACCAGAATTATGGCCCTTGTTTTTTTTCTGAAAAATGCCATTTTCTGCCTTGTGAACTCTCTAGCACCTTCATTTATTATTTGATCTTTACCAAACTTACAGTGATTGTTATTATCAATGAAAACTCGGACAAGGTCGAAAACTAGCCAAATTGAAAGAGTAACAGCAGAGTTATGGCTCTTGATGTTTTGAAAAATGCCATATTCTGCCTTGTGAACACTCTAGCACTTTCATTTCATTTTCCGTCCGGTCTTTATCAAACTTTAAGAGATAGTTAATATCAGCTATATGGACCAGGAACACCAGAGTTATGTGCCCTTGAATTATTGAAATATGCCTTTTTCAGCCTTGTGAACACTAGCACATTCATATTGTATTCGATCTTTCCCAAACTTCGCCAGATTGTTGATATCAATGAAAGCTCTAACGAGTTTGAGAACCAGGCAGATCGAACAAGTAACACCGGAGTTATGGTCCGTTTTCAATATTTGTTAATGCACACTCCAAACTCAAAGGGTCGTGGGTTCAAATCTCACTGGAGGCATATTTCAATTTTTGTCTCGCCTTTTTGAAGAAAAGAAGAGACATATGTGTGTTTTTTCCGGCGGCGGCCTCGAAGGCGTCAACATTCAAGTTTTGCGTTTTCTCACAAACTGTGTGTACTAGACCTTTTAAACTTTGCTTATAGTTGTATCTTGGGTGGTACAACGCAACATGATAAAGCAAATGTGGAAGTGACCTTGACTCTCCAAGCAAAGGGCAGATAACTTAATAATTGTTATGTTCAACTTTTGCGTTTAGGTCACTTTTTCACAAACTTTATGCTCTAGACCTTTCAAACTTTGCCTATAGTTGTATCTTGGGTGGTACATTGCAACCTGACAAAGCAAATGTGAAAGTGACCTTGACCCTCCAAGCAAAGGGCAGATAACTTAATAATTTGTACCTTTAACCTTTGCGTTGAGGTATATCGCAACGTGACAAAGCAAATGTGGATGTGACATTGACCCTCCATGCAAAGGGCAGATAAGCTTATAATGTTTACGTTCAACTTTTACGTTTACGTCCTTTTTTCACAAACTGTATGCACTAGACCTTTCAAACTTTGCTTATAGTTGTATCTTCAGTGGTACATTGCAACGTGACAAAGCAAATGTGGATGTGACCTTGACCCTCAAGCATGGGGCCAAGCAAGGGGTAGATAACTTAATAATTTGTAATTTAACATTTGCGTTTAGGTCACTTTCTCGCAAACTGTTTGCACAACACTTTTAAAACTTTGTTTATAGTTGTATCTTGGGTGGTACATCGCAACGTGACAAAGCAAATGTGAATGTGACCTTGACCCTCAAAGCAAAGGGCAGATAACCTTATAATTGTTAACTTCAACTTCTCCGTTTAGGTCACTTTTTCACGAACTATATGCACTAACACCTTTCAAACTTTACTTATAGTTGTATCTCGGTGGTACATTGCAACGTGACAAAGCAAATGTGGATGAGACCTTGAAGCTCCAAGGAAAGGGCAACTTCATTGTTTATTTATTAGTTATTAAAATGTTTACAAACTTTCATTTAAGCATCATTTTTTATTTTTAAGTCCCGCCCCCGTTAGGCGAGGCATGTGAATCCGCAGATTTCTTGTTAAATAAGAACATTTAAATTTGTTTATTTCTCTTTTTTTTTTCTTTTTTTTTCTTTTTTTTACTTCTTGGGTCAGTTTTACATAGAGTTGCAGTGAAGAACTTCTAAAATCTTCTCTTCTGAAACTACAAGAGATAAGAGTTTAATATTTTTTATTTATTATCAACTTTTGGATCCTCTACCAAGTTTGTTAAAATGGCGAACCTGGGGTCAAATTTGGGTCCCACACCGGGTGTAACCAGTAGAGCGATACAGGTTCTCTTGGGCCTCTTGTATTTGTGTGTATTTTTTTTGTTGCGTTTTTTTCTTCAGAAAACTTCGGCAAATTAAATGTGAAGGTACGATTAATAGGATTCAGAGGTACCAATATTAATACGTAAATCAGTCATCAATATACTGTCGTCACGGAACATTGACAACGGCACAGCCTCGCATCATAGAATGTTATCCAACTCGTTCAATAAATTCAATATTAAACAAGTGTACGCATCAAAAATGTATTAAGAAAGTCAAAAATAGTCTTATTACGCTGTGTGTATATGTTTGCTATGTCTACTTTCTTTTAGCCTCATCCGTCGGGTAGGGACATAAACCGGCTGACCCATGTATCGGAGTCTACAGCACGTTAAAGAATCATAAAAAACAAAGTATATTCGTTAGTAAGAGAAGGATAGGTTCCCGGATTCCTATGTATCCCTCCCTGGGGTGGCTCTAAATAACCTAAAACGTGTTGATGAGCCGTTAAACAATATCCAGTTTAATTAATTATCTACCGGGGATACCAATACTTCAGTTGAGATCCTGGTTTAAGAGAACTTCAATAAAAACTATTTTTAAAAATTAAATTTAAAAAAAAAGTTTCTTTTACATCTAAACCAAAATATCTACACAATGTTTATTCATTGGCCTGTTAAATACTGGATCATGTCGACGATAATCACATGTGCGTGTGTACTGACGCAAAACGAATCGTTTTACCGTCTTTTAGAATCGTATATGCATTATCTTTGAGATACAAAATGAAAAACTCGACATTAAAATAATTATACTAGATCAATTGTTAGTTGTATGAAGTAAGAACTTTTAGTTGTTTTGTACTTTATTAAGATAATGGAAATTAAACACGACTTTGGACAATACCGTCCAATATCTAGAACAGATTTTGCAACAGCAAGTTACTGTTCGCCTATGGTTTGAGATCCCTTTATTACAGGCAACATGTTGCAACCCTTCTTAATTATTATTAGAGAGAGAGAGCGAGAGCGAGAGCGAGATACAACTGCAAAAGGTAGAGATCTAACATTTTCCATGTACCAAGTTTTTTTCAAATCGTGTCCATAGGATCATATTGGCTCCGCTACAGGGGTCCCATATATCTTACATACAACCATAAGGCATAACAATCTCATATATTGCATGTTGCATAAACCTTTAGTCCTCTACCAACCACCAGGCATAAATATATGATAAATATCTGATATATTGCATGTTGCATCAGCCTATAGTCCTCTATCAAATTTGTTGAAGTAGTTATCCAGATTTTACAACATATGTACAACGTTCTAAATCTACGCGCGACGAGGTACATATATATACATATTGAGATTCCAAGAGCTAAAGGTCAAACAGTGCGCACGTACCATAAGTTTATGATTTTCTGCCAAGTTTGTTCAACTGGGGACCCTGTGGGGATATTTGATCCCGCCCAGGTATCATATGTTTTGCAGAATATGTTTTACAAACACTTATGTAGGGACACTCTTCTTCTTCTCTATGAAAAACGCATAGAGTTCTCATAAACTGCATGTAGCATAAGCTTATGGTCCTATACCCAGTGTGTACAAATGACGACCTTGGAGTCAAAGAGGACCCCTCCCCGTGGGTCACAATTATTTTTAAAAATCGTCAATGAAACCGCTGGAGGTATAATATTTTGCATGTATCAAAGGCTTATCGTCCTCTAATAAGTTTGTTCAAATGTGCCATTAGGCCCTCTTGTTTAAAAATATTGGTGTACGGTTGTAGGATGCCAATATTTCCGCAACGTGCCAGTTTGATCATTAATTTGACAACATTATCATGGGCTTATTGGTATTTGAATTGACACTCATAATTCTTCTAGATTGTCTCAAATCCCATTTGGGAATAGACAAAGTCACTTCCTAGCTAACAGGCATGTATTACTTGTTTTAATTATTACTTCTTTATTTTGTTAATTATTTGTATAGCAAAAAAGAAAGGAAATAACTTTTTATATATCATACTATAACTGAATTTATATTTAAAGTGATCCACATTAATGTAGCCTTGTTATCCTTTTTTTTACCAGGATGTCATATAGCAGTGGCAGTAGTGGTAGCAGTGGAGCAGGAGGGTGGACCTACAAGATTTATTTTGACCCGGAGGCTGACTTACATACAAAGACAGATTTCTATATCACGGACAATGAACTCTTAACCAAACTTAAGGATCTAGTGGATGTAAAAGAAGATATTTTAAATATGTATGCCTACAAACATTCTCTCAGTTCAGCGCAATTGACTAGTTTATTTTTTCATCACTCCTTTATAATATTTGAAACAAAAAAATGGTGGTGGTCAATAGAGAAAAATTCGGAGGGTATTACGATTCAAAGGAGTAGGCATCGAAATGCTGTACAAAACAAATACAGACAGAAAGACAGATTGCCTGTAACACTAGTTAAATCAGACAAGGGACGAAATAGCGTGGAGGATTTGATTCGGTGGTTAAATGAAAATAAAGAACTACAAAAAGAATACAGTGCTCTCACCAGCAATTGTCAACATTTTGCAGATGCTGTTTTTACACATATGAAAAACCCCTACACAAAACTGCTAGAACGATTGAACTGATTATGTTCGCTATGTCCCTCCACACCCAACTGATCATGTCAGTTCGCACGTGCGGACATTACTGTTCACCGGATTAATCTGCATTTGTTTCACACGTTTTTAAGGAAAACATTGCTTGATTCAATATTTGTTTAAAGGCTTTGTGTCTCTTTTGCTATTTTGCATGTGGACTTATTGTTAGAGAATGTAGTTTTGTTTACACTGCCTTGTCTATTTGGTCATGGACGACAGGATAATAGCAAGGGTTGTGTACACATAAATCGATTCAAGCTAACCAGTAGGCCTTATTGCCTACTGACCGTTCCAAGTCGGTAACCCTGTCTTCACCACCCTTTCTGTTGTATTTTGTCTTTTTCATTGTGTAATTAATTAAATTTGCTCCTTGTTTGTAGTACAGTGCGGACAGTGCGGACCTACGATGCCATTGCGTTTGGACGCTGTGGTTTCTATAAGACCCTATATCTCATTTTTATTTAGTGGTCGAGTTCCAATTTGGTCATACTCCATTTGCACTAGCATATTTATCCCTTTTCGCTTAAAAAAATTGAAATTAAACTTGGTTTCATAAGTGAGGGCATAAGAGTTATAAACAGTACACCAGTTTACCATTTGTTTATGTTAGATTACATACCAGTAATGTATTGTAGCAGAAGTGATGTTTTCATTAGTTCAACGTAATTATGACATCGTATAGTAATCCTCATTACATGCAATAACTCCGTAAATGTAACAACAAGAGAACACCAACAAGAGGTGTTCAACTTATAACGTAAATCTTTCATTTTGTGACTAAATTAAATATTTCGACGTTTTCCCCGAATATCTACATAGTTATACTTAATCAAATATCTTGGTATCTCGTCGAATATGTGCATTTCAATTTCAAGTCTAATGATTGCTTCTATATAAAACATTATGACATGAACTAATATGCTGTATCCGTATTTGTGAAAAAAATGTAGAGAATAATGGTTTGAAGCAACTATATTCAATCATAAAAGTAACACAAATTTCAATTTTAAAGAAATCTGCTAGAAAATTGTCGTTAAAGGTTATATTAGTCTGATATGTCCATGTGTGGACGTAAAAAAAGTGAAATATGCATTGTTTTGCTATTTGTCGGTTTTCACAGTTTCAGCAAAAATTAACATGAAGTTCGATTAAAAAATTAAAACTTCTAGTTCTAACATCAGCTGCAGGTATTTTTATGATTTTCTCATCTATAAAAAAATAAGTTTCAGTACTTTCCTATAAAACAAAATATGCGTTCATAATTTGCTCATGTATCATTGTTGATAACATTCTTTTAGTCTTTATATATACTAGTATATTTCCATAAAATGCTAACTTTGTGGCTGTTGATTTATTTTCATCTGTCACGTTTTGCAGTACTACTTCTGAGGTTCTGAAATTGATGATGTTTTGATTCCATCTGTATGTAAATGGACAGTGAAACTAGGATGTTTTTTGACGTCGACTAAGCATTTTAGGTGTTAGTGTGCTGTAAAATTCATTATTTCATGCTCATCAAATATGTATAAGAAAACATAAATGTATTATTTTATTCCATACACATTATTTCATTTCATAACAGAGTTAACAGCACATATTGAAAGTTAAATATAGCTCTAATAACATATAAGTGTGTGATGTGTTTGTGGTCTGTTAAACACAATGCCATTTAATTAGAAATATATAACAGTTAATTCAGATTCTAATTCAAACATTCGGAATTATTTTGTTATTGATTTATATCCATGTTTTCTATTATATTATATCAACCTTTGTGAGGGAGTATGCATATATTACATTCAAAATAAGTATGTCTTTTCTTAAAGTGAATGTAGCGACACAGCCAAACAAGCTCTGTTACTGAGAGTTCTGAAAAACTTGGAAAAAGGTGAAAGAATTATCAAAATCGAATAACAAGCAAAAAAGATATGACCAATAAAAGGTTGTTCTAAAACGAATATGGGAGCCGCCATTTTTAGAACTATTACGTTTTAGAACTATGACGTCATAGTTCCATAGTACCATATATGGAATATTGATAAATATCATTTCAAACGAAGAAAATCGCTGCAAATGAATGAATTTTTTTACTGGTCATATAAAGCATTATTGCCATTAAGTATTACATATTTTTGATACAGCTGCTGTCATTTTTAGCTCTACTGGCCAAGGGCCAGCAGAGCTTATGGGATGGTGAGTTGTCCGTCGTCCGTCGTCTGTCGTCTGTCGTCCGTCCGTCCGTTAACTTTTACCTCGTTAAGACGATAGGGCCTTCATTTTTCATCCGATCGTTACCAAACTTTACCAGATTATTAATATTAATGACAGCTCGGACAAGTTTAAAAACCAGCCAGATCGAACCAATAACAGCGGAGTTATGGCCCTTGGTTTAGTTAAAAATGCTATATTTTGCCTTGTTAAGACGATAGGGCCTTCATTTTTCATCCGATCTTTACCAAACTGTACCAGATTGTAACTATCAATAAAAGCTTGGACAAGTTCGAAAACCAGCCAGTTCGAACCAGCCACAGCAGAGTTATAGCCCTTGATTTAGTTAAACATTCTATATTTTGCCTCGTTAAGACGATAGGGCCTTCATTTTTCACCCGATCTTTACCAAACTTTACCATCTTGTTAATATCATATTAATGCTCGGATAAGTTTAAAAACCAGCCAGATCGGACTAGTAACAGCGGAGCTATGGTCCTGGATTTAGTTAAAAAGGCTATATTTTGCCTCGTTAAGACGATAGGGTCTTCATTTTTCATCCGATCTTTACCAAACATTACCAGATTGTTAATATCAATGAACGCTTGGACAAGTTCGAAAACCAGCCAGATCGGACCAGCAACAGTGGAGTTATGGACCTTGATTTAGTTAAAATTGCTATATTATGATAGGGCCTTCATTTTTCATCCGATCTTTACCAAACTTTACCAGATTGTTACTATCAATGAAAGCTCCAATAAATTTCAAAACCAGCCAGATTGGACCATTTACACCGGAGTTATGGCCCTTGATTTTCTGAAATATGTTATATTTTGGCCTCATTAAGAAGAAAGTGCCTTCATTTTGCCAGATTTCAGTGAAACTTTTCAAGGATGATCAGTACCAAGCCTAGTTGTACATATCGTCACCGTGTTCTGGTTGAATGATTTTGGTGGAGTTATGTCCCTTTAAAGGTTTTAATACACAAACTTTGTCTGGACTAGTTCTCCTGAACCCCTGGCTGGATTTTAACGAAACTTGACAAGGATGATCAGTTTCAAGCCTAGTTGTGCATATCGTCGCCAAATTCGTGTTGAATTATTTTTGGCAGAGTTATGGCACTTTAAAAGTTTTAATAGCCAACACGTTGTCCAGATTAGTCTCTTCTGAACTCTTGGCTGAATTTCAACGAATCTTGATGGGGATGATCAGTACCAAGCCTAGTTGCACCTGTCATTGCCGTGTTGTGGTTGAATGAATTTTGGCAGAGTTGCGACCCCTTAAAGGTTTTAATAAACTAACTTTGTACAGACTAGTTCTCCTGAACCTCTGGCTGGATTTCAACGAAACTTGTCAGGGACAATCAGTACCAAACCTAGTTGCGTATATCATCACCATGTTCTGGTTGAACGATATTTGAAAGAATTATGGCCCCTTATACATAAACTTTATCTAGAGCCAGTAGAGCGTCCACAGGCACTCTTGGGCCTCTTGTTTCCCTATAAATCAGTAAATTTTCATATTTATAAATATTACATATATGGTCATTTAGAACTGTGATGTCATAGCTCTCAAAATGGCCGCTTCCATATCCGTTTCAACAGAAACTGCAAATGATCATATCTTCTTTGTTTATCATCCGATTTTGATAATTATTTCACCTTTATTAAAGTATTTCAGAATTCCCAATAATAAAGATGATTTTTTCTGTTATAATTGTCTTGTTTATACATAACATTGATTAGGTCATCATTCAGTTGCTTAGATGTTATTTGTATTGGCATATTGTCTTTACATATACTACTTCTATAAAATGCTACCTGTATTATTGTTGTTTTATGTGCAAATGTCAGGTTTTGCAGTAATTCTGCAGTTCTGAAATGGATCATGTTTAGATTTTATTCTGCATATTTATCAAATGGATGTGAATTATGAGTAAACCTGCAATGTCCTATCCTTTTGTCGCCACATGACATATTTATGCGTTGATGTACTTTAACACAATTCAATCCACTGATTTCAAGTCCATCTATACTAGTCAAAGTAACCATCTTAGAACATGTCGATATATAAATGTCTGCTCTGGTCATGCTGATGGCATGAACATATTTTACTTAGCTTTCAAGTCGATGTGTTTTCTTAGAAAAAATAGTCTAACTCTTATAAAACTGGGTACTTAGGCATTTTGTTAAGTACTTTGCGTTAGTGCAGATTTCGAAGTTCCTAATTCTGAAACATGCCAGCTAAAGTTATTTTGACATCATGTTTTACTGGAATTGCAAAAGAATTTTTCGAAATCTGTCACGTTACTCTAAATTACAGTTGCTTGAATTTGAAACATATTCAATTAAAAGGCAGGTAATTTAGGAGTATCCATGCTTCATTTTATTTTATTGCACTTCGCACAAAATCCTAGGAATTTCATTGGATTGAGCGGTCACATGGAGAGCCTCTGTTATTCTATAGTGGGTCAGTAGATTTCATAGAGGGTCACTAAAACAATATGGACTATAATTCTGATTAAAAGTTTAAATCATTTGCAAATAGTTCTTTAAGGCATTAGTAACAAACATAATAAGTAATTTTAATAATGCTTTTAAACTGTACCGGTCGTGACGTCGACGTCATGACTTCGAATTGCGCGAACGTCTCAATGACGTTGACGCTCCATTAAAATGGGTTAAATATCGGAGTTTGCCTTAAAAAGGTGCTCGATGCAATAACGCAGTTATTGGGTGTGTTATTGACCCCCTACAGAAATATGTGGGGTCAGTCATATGTATACTGGGACTCGGCTATAGCTTCACCCCCTATAAATCTTGCTGACCCCACATATTTCTGTAGTGGGTCAGTAACAAACCCAATAACTAATAATAGTAGGATAACTCTATAAAGATGTTACAATTTAAACAAAAAATAACAAACCATTGATCAAAACAAAATACTTATCACACAGCTATTCTAAAATACATCAATACATTTAAACTCAGAACATCATTTAAGATACAAACATGAGTAATTAGAAATTTTGATTAGTGTATGTTTTATAACTATCAAATGATATCGTTTTATCAGGTATTTTTATAACAATTCAGTAATGCGCCATTGGACTTCACACTTGATAAATATATGTTGGCATTGTGACTACTATAGTAAACCTATTTAATGTTTACTATGCTTTAATAGCAACTGTAATACTAATATATGGATTGTTTTAACCAGCCAGCTTTCTTATTTTATTTTTAAATGATGTTTAACATCCTTGATTTCAGAACAGGAGATAATTACGCTTTGTAGCTTTCATAGCACTTTCATATGAAAATCTTTTTTGCAGAATGTGTATCATTGTGTTTTTATATGTTCCTTGTATTTAGATTGAATAACATTGTATTGGACGCGTTTCTAGAGCCCAGTATGTATACTTTTACGCTTCTCCTACAAAGTAATAACAAATCAAAAATACTCATGTTAAGTAAATTTATCAATAAAGCATTTTTGCTTCGTAGAATTTGTTAAACAGTAATAATACTTTATGGTGATCTAACTTATTTTTATGCAAATTTGATTTTCTTGTTTGAATATAATTCTCTACTTTATATTGTGATTAGTGTCAGCTTTACTAAGACTAATACAACTGTTAATAAAAGTTCATCCAATGTTCATTATACGTTACAAATCTGTATTTAACTAATGCAATTTCCTTTGAATGTATTGTCATACATAATAATTATTCACATAATTACTGAATTTGTATATATGCTTTTGTGTATCATGAACAACTATAAAGTGTAAGCGAATAAAGAATATGTTTTGTTCTATTATAGTTAGATTTCAAACACGTTTCACCATAATGTGATCTGTTGGTAATGATATGGGGTATCATTCCTTGAAATGACAAACCGTTTTATCCAGAATGTGATCATTTGTTTTTAACATTGTCTTATCTGTCCTTGGTTTGTCATACATGTCAGACGTATAACCCTCCTTAATGCAATGGCTTATTTTTCTTTTTCACCTGCTCTTTACCAACAATATGATATTTTGTATAGAGCATATAAGCTGATGGTTGTTAGCATTAATGGCCGAAGACTAGAAGAACTTATATGATGCCGAGTTGTCCGTTGTCCGTCGTCTGTCGTCGGCCCGTCCGTCTTCCGTCCGTCGTCTGATAACGTTTGCCTTGCTACCGCTCCAGCTTTATCTTTCATCCTATCTTATGAAAATTGGCTAGATTGTTGATATAATAGCAATTTTGTCAGGTTTGAAAAATATTCGAAAAGCTAAATCGAATTAGTAAGACAAGAGTAATGGCCCTTATTATACTAGGAAGTGCCATATTGTGTCTTGCACCGTTATTTTATAGTTGGTCTCAGCTAGATCGGATTAGTAATACTAAAGTTATGACCATTGATTTCGGTAGCACTTTAGCTCCTTTAATCTGGTATTAACCCACCTTTGGGAGGATGGTAATATAATAATATAATTAAAAGCTCGTATGATTTCAAATTGAATTATTTAACAATGCTATGTTTTGCCTCATTAGCGTTCTAGCACCTTCATTTTCCATCTGATCTTTACCAAATTCGGCCAGATGGTTGATATTTATAAAAGCTTTGACAATTTAAAACCAGGTCCTTATGATTAGTAACACCAAAATTAAGGCTCTTGATTTATTTAAAAAAGAGTATGATAATGGACCTTTGTAAAAGGCCGAGCACGACACATACGAAATATTGCAGTATTGGTTTGATTGAGATTGTTCATGAGCGGTAGTGAAATATGCTAGCTACCGCTCACGCCCTCTAGCCCCGGGTTGAGCAGAACTCAATATTTAAACAAACAACAGTACAGAATTTTAACCATCCCATGGCAAGCATATGGCGGTGGATATAGCAATATTTGTATCTTTATTTCATCCCCTATATCCAGCGGCGTATTGTGTCTTGCACCTTTATTTTATAGTAAATCTTTACCAAACTTGAACAGATTGTTGATAGTTATTTAAGCTAGAAAACGTTTGAAAATCAGCTATATCGGATTAGTAATACTAGAGTTATGACCATTGATTTCGGTAGCATTTTAGCTCCTTTAATCTGGTCTTAACCAACCTTTGGAGGGATGGTAATATAATAATATAATTAAAAGCTCGGATGATTTCAAATTGAATTATTTAACAATGCTATGTTTTGCCTCATTAGCGTTCTAGCACCTTCATTTTCCATCTGATCTTTACCGAACTCGGCCAGATAGTTGATAT
Source organism: Cyrtodaria siliqua (assembly GCA_037043455.1). Classification (NCBI taxonomy): domain Eukaryota; kingdom Metazoa; phylum Mollusca; class Bivalvia; order Adapedonta; family Hiatellidae; genus Cyrtodaria; species Cyrtodaria siliqua. The sequence goes on from JAWPHD010011906.1 coordinate 21,009, forward strand.
TTATGAAAGCTTTGACAATTTAAAACCAGGTAAATATGATTAGTAACACCAGAATTAAGGCTCTTGATTTATTTAAAAAAGAGTATGACACATACGAAATATTGCAGTCTTGGTTTGATTGAGACTGTTCATGAGCGGTAGTGAACTATGCTAGCTACCGCTCACGCCCTCTAGTCCTGGGTTGAACAAATTTAAAGCATAGTAAACAAATCAACAGTACAGAATTTTAACCATCCCGAAGATGGCAAGCATATGGCGGTGGATATAGCAAAATTTGTATCTTTATTTCATCTCCTATATCCAGCGGCGTATGGTCCCAGGATCTATTAATATTGTATGACCCGAAGAGCGAAATAAACAAAAATGAATTTAGTTGGTAGCAGTCAAAACAATTGATGAAAATACGTTTATTAACTCTGCTGTCTGGCAACAATTTAAACAACCTATGGCCTGATATGCATTTAATGTGCCAGCAAATGTTTGATTCCCATCCCAGCTCTCCGGCAATTGCTGCATTTGGAGATCATTTGGAGTGCCCTTGTTGTTCCCATGAAAAATGCATTGATCTTTTTTTAATGGAGAATTTTGATTTTGGGTTCCCCAAATAGCAGCTCCATATGCAACAGTTGCATTCCACAGCAGCACTGTAGCATCAAAAGGTTTACGAAAATATTTGCTGGCATGCCGGTGTAACATTAAATTTTGACCCCGTTAAAAATTGACCCCAGGGGTCACTTTTCAACGGATGACTGATCAATTTTCAACGTTGAAAACTGACCCCGCCCGTTATTTAATGATCCATCCATGCGTGAAAATTTAACCCTCGTTGAAAACTGATCAACTATAGTCAGGTCATATTTCAACGTTGAAAACTGATCCCAATAATCTTACGCAATTTGCCTATTACCATACAGATCACAGATTAAGATTTCTGTATGTTTTCAGGACTGTAAGTAATAAACGTTTAGTTATACATTCGAGTGCGCCACAAGCTTATAATACTAATTCTTTGCCAATTCATCGGCCATAACTCTGCAGATACGAGTTTAATTTCATGTATTACTTTAAAATTTAGGTAAATATGTGCATGTTCCATATTCATATCGATACGCCTCTTTAACTATATATGGAGTATACATTATTAGTTATACTGGTTCTTGACAGTGTATACGGAGGCGTTAGCCAAGGGGTTATATGAGCACTGACATGGTATATGCCCAAGTATACACTGTCAAGAACTATTATAATGAATTTAGAATACTGCAGATGCAATAATTTTACAACTTCATTTTACTCTAATTATTGCCATTTGTTGACCATTTTATTACTATTTATAAGTCATTTCATTTACATAACGGAACATGAACAATTATCGTTATAAATTGCTTAGGGTCGAAATCTATAAACTGTGTAGCTTTTAAGTCATCAAGACAGTTGTCTATATTTATTGGTTTAGTTCATTATTTTGTTCAACGGAATAACGGGATTATGACGCTTGACCAATGAAAACGCAAGACATTTATTTGTATTATACAGTATGCTAATATGGAAAACAAAAACAGTAACTGCACATTTTGGAATGGAAAATTACAGCCAGTGAGTAGCAAAGTCCTCTTCGTCACAGAGAAGATTGAAAATATTCGGATCCATCTGGTTTGCTATATGTTCAGTTCCAGGAATATTGTATGGGTTATTTTTGAAAGTATGGACGTAAATGGTGTCTGGACACGTTTCTATTTCCTGTAAAATTCTCTCATCGCAGTAATTGTTGACAAGTGCAGCGCCGAGAACGATGTCTGCCACATACCCCTTGAATTGTTTTGGAACATATTTGCTAATTGGTAAATATGGAGGTTTGCTAAAGATATCATCTTTAACGTCTAAATGCGGTGCAGCATGTAAACGTTGCCTTCGGCCGTTGAATTTATTGGCGGAAATTTGGTCCAGCATGTTCTTCCTCCGTAATTGCAATACACATACACGTTGGTGTTTAACATGGTTGCAAATGCCCGAATTTCCACATCCGTCCCCCATTGTCCACATTTCCACATTTCGGTTTTATTCAGATACACCGCTAAAGTTTCATCCGTATATCCCTCAAATAGTGCACAGTTCGTTAACATATAATGTATAACACTGTCTCTTATTTCAGTATGGTAACTTTGTACCCCAGATACCGTATAGCTGAATGTTCGGAACAAGCAATTGCCATCGCCTCTCATTTGTGCAGTTTGGTCTGGTCGGGCATTAATACTCACTGGTCTATTATTAGCCTGTTTATGATAGTTCCTGACTTTTATACCAAAGACCTGATATTTTTCATCTTGCCACTTATGTCCAACCGGGTCAAATGATATGCTACTACTAGCCTTCACGTGAGTAATTGCAACATCTTCATTACTCTTGTCGTCATCCATGTACACTTTTCTTTTCTTTAGGGGAATGCCACTTTCTTGTTGTTTTCTTTTGTACTGCTGGCTGGTGGTGCCAGGCACGTTGTCACGCTGACTGGCGGTGTCTGGTGTCTTGTCACGCTGACTGGCGGTGTCAGGTTTGTTGTCACGCTGAATGGAGGTGTCAGGTTTGTTGTCACGCTGACTGGCGGTGTCTGGTGTCTTGTCACGCTGACTGGAGGTGTCTGGTTTCTTGTCACGCTGACTGGCGGTGTCTGGTGTCTTGTTACGCTGACTGGCGGTGTCTGGTGTCTTGTCACGCTGACTGGAGGTGTCTGGTTTCTTGTCACGATGACTGGCGGTGTCTGGTGTCTTGTCACGCTGACTGGAGGTGTCTGGTTTCTTGTCACGCTGACTGGCGGTGTCTGGTGTCTTGTCACGCTGACTGGCGGTGTCTGGTGTCTTGTCACGCTGACTGGAGGTGTCTGGTTTCTTGTCACGATGACTGGCGGTGTCTGGTTTCTTGTCACGCTGACGTGCGGTGTCTGGTTTCTTGTCACGCTGACTGGCGGTTTCTGGTTTCTTGTCACGCTGACTGGCGGAGTCTGGTTTCTTGTGACGCTGACTGGCGGTGTCTGGTGTCTTGTCACGCTGACTGGCGGTGTCTGGTTTCTTGTAACGCTGACTGGCGCTGTCTGGTTTCTTGTCATGCTGACTGGCGGTGTCTGGTTTCTTGTCACGCTGACTGGAGGTGTCTGGTTTCTTGTCACGCTGACTGGCGGTGTCTGGTTTCTTGTCACGCCGACTGGCAGTGTCAGATTTCTTGTCACGTTGGTTGGGCCTATCGGCCACGTTGTCAGGCTGGCTCGCCGTGTCAGATGTCATACTCTCCGATCTTCTGTAGGCTTTAAGTCTGTTTCCATTTACGGCTATTAACCTGCCTTCCAGCCGATAACAACCATTATTTAACACCATTTCAACAATGTACGGTCCCGTCCGAAGCGGATCTAGTTTGCCTCCTTTTCTCGTTAGTTTCCGGGTGTTGTGTAGTAATACTTCATCACCAACATTAAACACACATGCCTTCACCTTTTTATCGTGGTGTTTCTTCTGCTTTAACTGTTTTGTCTTAATGTTCTTAGCTGCAGATTCTCGATACCGAGTTAATTCCAGAAATACATTAACCCTCTCGGTTAGATCCGTTCGCGCACAAGCAGTTGATGGCAGCTCTACATCAATAGGAAGACGGGCTTTCCTACCATACACAAGGAAAAAAGGAGTTTGTTTTGTCGTGCTATGCTCAGCTGTTCTATAGGCAAATAAAACGTATGGTATTTTTGTGTCCCAGTCATCGTGGTTTTCATTAACATAATGAACCAGCATGTTAGAAAGGGTGCGATTAAATCTGTCAGTGTGTCCACCCGTTTGTGGATGGTATGCAGATGCAACCTTGTGTGCTATTCCCATTTTCTTGCAAAATAGCTCATTAAGTTGATTGCAGAATTCTTGGCCTTGGTCTGTTATTAAATCTTCTGGAACTCCATGAGCGCACACAAACTGGATGAAACAGTTTAAAATTGTCTCTGCATTCTTATTTGGGATCGCGTGCGCATCCACCCACTTCGTGAGATATTCAGTAAACACAAGGATGTACTTAATACCTGAAGCAAACAAAATGACATGCTCGAATAAAGAGAAACATCATCTAAATTGCTACAATATGGAGTTAAACGCAATACTAAATCAATAGCGAATACAATGTGGAACGTCAGCATTTGTCAAGGGAATATTATTATTGTTTATATTAAAAATATATCGCAAACAAAAAGCCTTTTGTATTATTTAAGTTGAATGTTCTATGTTCTTCTATTTTACATAGCATGTGCTCCTTTTTGTTAGGTGTGAGAATCTGGCACACTCCCTTTAATTGAGGCGTGTAGAAAGAAGAACCGTGACACTGTCCATTGCAATCAAAGAAATCAGCATAAGCGAACAATCGTTTCACAGTCGTTTTTAAATAATACGTGAGTATAACTTTGTTCATTGAAATATGTATAAGGAGTTCGTGTGTCGGATCAGCGTGGATATATTGAGACCAAATGTTAATGGTGATCAATGATTTATACATTTTGGGGATATTGGTCCGATCATTTTTGGTAAATATATCGAATACTCACCCTTTTGGCAATAACTAGTATATAGGAACATTTTCAGTGACTGACATACCAACTCTTTTTGATTTTAAGTGACTTTGAATTTTCATAAATGAATAACAGATGTCCCTTGAAATTGGCATATGCCCCAAATTATATATTTGATAGCGGGTTGTTTTTCACATCAAGATTGTGATGTACAAACAGTCCTATCATACTCTACAACTATTTGGTTTTGTAATCCCACTAAAAGTGACACAATATTGACTTTTGTTGTTCAATAGTAGTACTCGATTTCAGTAAGTGTGACCACCTATGACCTTTGAGCAGGGGGTCGAAAGTGATATGTGCGACACAAATAACTCTGATAATTTAATATTTTGTGAAGTTTGGGTGATGATGTTTATAAAAAAGACAAACTCTATTATTGAAACAACGTTTCGTCTTTCAATAAATTTTGGGTAAAATCCAATTAAATGTAGCAGAGTTTTGGCTAAACATGCTCCGGACGAACAAACAGACGGACGAATCAACTACTAGTATATTACCCCAGGCGGAGGAATAAATAAAGTTTAAACGGTCAATCGTCGCCACCAAATTCATCAACGACACAACCACCGGTTCGGGTGTTTTATGGGACATTATCACCTTTTCGTGGCGAACAATGCTACTAATTATATTTTCAAATTGGTTCTTAGACAGGACGAACTCGAGCAATCCTATATTCCCCCAAAGTGGTATCCGATAGATAGACCAACAACGGTTGTTTTGTAAAATGATCTGACAATTTAAATGGTGCCCTTGCATATTTTGTATAGAGTTTATGAAGAGACAATGTCAATTAAGAGTGGTTATGCTATCAACAAATCGGCACCTTAATGCAACAAATCGGCACCTTAATGCAACAAATCGGCCCCTTAATGAAAAAAACAAGTAACTGCTCCACTTTTCAACGGGATTGTGCAATAAGGTGAGAGGCTCAACATAAATATTCTGCACGCTACTAAGAAGCCTACCATTTTGAGTCTCTTCAAGGGCTCCGATCAGATCCATTCCTATTTTGGAGAATGCGTCCGACGACACTGGTATTGGATGTAGAGGTTTGTTCGCCTTTTTCAAAGAAGCCTTTCTCTGGCACGAATCACAACTCAACACATACGCCTGAACCTTTTCGAATAGACCTTTATAGTAGTAGCGCTGTTTTACTTTGCTGTAGCTGAAAAGATAAAATGCACTTTATTACATTAATTAGTATGATATGACCTGAAACATTGTTGCTGTATCATATTTTGATGACAAGCAAAATTAGTTGTGAGAAGACACCTTGAAGATAATGGACCCCATCTTCTGGAAAAAAAACAACCTTTCGCTACAACTTTCTATATTTACTTTACTTAATGAAACATGACACATTTCACATCATTACTTATGGTGGCTGATTTCTGCCATGTCTTTCTGTCGTTTTGGCGCATTTAACGACAACACGTTAGAGCGAAAAATAAGGGCGTCGATACGACAAATAAGGCAGAGCGTAAGAGCGCCATTACGACACATTTGTCCGCGCCACATTTAAATTACTTGTTATGGGCGGCGTCCCTTATTTGGCGTGTTGGTGCCTTACATTTTCCGTTATGTTGTTCTGGCGCATTTGAAGGGCGTGTCACGGTCTGAACTTGGTCACATTAGGGGACAATGTGTGTAAGCGGCCCGGATAGCTCAGTCGGGACAGCACTCGCCTTGTAAGCGGGAGGCCCCGGGTTCGAGCCCCGGTCTGGCTGCACATTTTTCTCACCCTGTGACAGGCGCCAAAACAAAAACACGCCTAAATAATCGCGCCGATACGACACGAGGTATTTGTCGTTCTGACGTATTGTCACTTTCCATTAAGCATGCGCATACGTGTTACCCATGACTGGTCCAACACGCCAGCACAAGGCCTTAATTGTGGTATTTGTCGTATTGGCGATTCTATTTTTTTCATTCTGGTGCGTTTAAAGGGTGCCAACACGCCGACACGTCAGCACGACAAATACCTTATTTTGCGTATCAGTGCTTAATTGTAGTCTACCGTGTTGTCGTTTTGTCGCCCTTCAAATTTGCCAAAAGGCCAGAACGACATGGCGAAATCAACCACCATACATACTGCTGTAAACAATAACCATTTACTTATGAGTGCAATCATCCGGTATTTTATCGGCTCTCTAATTCCCGTACACGTGTCACTACTATATACATACATCTGCTGTAAGTCATCATTTTTACACAAAATTCGGTCTCTATATTTTTTATTACTCATAACTCTAGTATAGTGTTCAGTTTTCGGTCTATGTTTAAGCCTCTATATTTGATTACTCATAACTCTAGTCTAGTGTTCAGTTTTCGGTCTATGTTTAAGCCTCTATATTTGATTACTCATAACTCTAGTATAGTGTTCAGTTTTCGGTCTATGTTTAAGCCTCTATATTTGATTACTCATAACTCTAGTATAGTGTTCAGTTTTCGGTCTATGTTTAAGCCTCTATATTTGATTACTCATAACTCTAGTCTAGTGTTCAGTTTTCGGTCTATGTTTAAGCCTCTATATTTGATTACTCATAACTCTAGTCTAGTGTTCAGTTTTCAGATATGTGGCTTTACATTTAAATCAAGCGTTTGCATTCTTGAATTTGGATCTCCAGGACCTCAAAGAAAGTTTTTATTTATACAAAGCCCAATATCCACAAGTGGAGCACCGATGATTCGAATTATACGATTAAGATTGGAAATTGGACAATGTTTATATGATGATGATATGATGGCGCATTTGTCCCATGCATAACACAGTGAGGCACATATTCAAAATGCATTTACTTTATAGTCTAGACGAGTTACCATACGGACCCAAAGTCCACAAGGCTGTCCTGAGGCTCTAGGCTCTAGTGTTTTAAATACCTTTTAGAGGGATCATATTATCAAAATCAAGTACGTTGTAAAATTATCACACGGGTATTTTGCTCAAAGTTAAAGGTTAACATAATACTTTTAACTAGAACCCGGAGGCTGCACCGAACACAAATATTCACAATTGCCACGGAATCATTGTCCAGAAACACGTTCGACAGTTCCAATAGGCTTTGGGATCAATGGCCGACCATGAACAAATTCAGAATCGATAGCTGGTAGGCTCGAACCAGACACTCCGATAGCTGACTTGCTCATGGAGGCCTATCTAATGGGGTGTCTTTTGAATTATCACGTACTTCATATATTAAGAAAGACAAATGTAGAATAGACCGGAAGTCGATATGCCGGTAACCGTCATCAAAACATTTTTGTGGTGTGATTATAGACCCTACAAATAAGTTTGCTATCATAACAAGACCTTTATATGAAAATCATTATGTCGCACTTACGTTTTGTTTATGCCTAAGTGACCGCCATGCGGCTGGTTGTGTATGCTTCCCAATGCCTTGTCCAAGGCTGAATCGTCCAACACCCTCTTGCCGTGTTTTAACAAAACGCCTGACTCGTCAATGGTATAACCTACACACTGCCTTCTAAAGTTTATTTTCTTAAATACATTGTTTAATCGGCTTGGATTTTCTTTCTTCAGTATATACGTCTTTATTTCGTCCAGACCCTCCATCGTGCTTGTAGACCAAAGTGCAAAAGTGAACGTGAACGTGAAACGTTCACTTTGGCCTCTTTTTGGTTAAAAGAACGTCGCTTCATACGCGGCGTCGGCGTCTTTGATCTTTCTTTGCGGCATCTTTTATGTAGTTCAAACTTGACTTAGCTCAGCCAATGAAACACAGCATCAAAGCCGCCAGTGTATTTTCAAACGCGCCTTATTTTACACGCCCACAATTATTTTTGTGTTTACAAACACTGATCAGGCGTCTTTCCATTGGTCACGTGTCCCCCATAAGCTCCTCGAGTATAAGTTTACCACTTCTGCCAGTTACACAGTTTTCTATGGCAAACCGTCTAAAAGAGATACCTATTACACAAGAGAGCTATCGCTTTAATATGGAAGCGTCCTAGTGCCAGGTGTGAAATATTTTTATCTCATAATTAGGAGTTACTAAGTCCTAATTAGGAGATGCTATCTCGTAATTAGGAGTTACTATCTCATAATTAGGAGTTACTAAGTCCTAATTAGGAGATAATATCTCGTAATTAGTAGTTACTATCTCATAATTAGGAGTTACTAAGTCCTGATTAGGAGATACTATCTCATAATTAGGAGTTACTAAGTCCTAATTAGGAGTTACTAAGTCCTAATTAGGAGATACTATCTCATAAATATGAAATACGTTCTTATAGCCTACTATTGTACTTTGTACGGTTTTATCCCTTTGCTGGGGATGCTCCATTGTATTATATAGGTAGCGGGGCCAGAATGATCCACGTTCTAAAAGGCCCGGTCCGAAACCCTCGTCCTTTTACACACCTAAATATAATTGCTAATTATACAGGGATAATTAATGGCGGCGGACCCTCTGATAAAAAAATCTGTAATCTGTGATAATCAAGATGCTCAAAAGGGCTACCGCTCTGGAACGGTCAACAGCAAAAGCACCACTGGGGATGGTTCTAGGGTGCACCAATACTCGCTCCAACCATAACTAGTCAACGCATTAAACGACAACACAATGCCAATAAAATAATCCGGTTAGCTCAGTTAGTAAAACGCTGGACTGTTAATCGTGTGGCCACGGTACAGATCCAAGACTCCGCAATAACAAAACTAACAGTCTTTCGGGTGAGAGTTAAAACCAAGGCCCCGTATATGGAACTTTGGTGTCCTCGGTTAGTTCAATTGGTAGAGCACCGGACTGTCAATAATGGGACCACGGGTTCGATCCCCGGCTCCTCCATATAATGACTAACGGTCTATCGGATGAGACCTAAAACTGAGGGTGCATGTAATGGTGCTTTACACCGAGCACGAAAGAGAAGCATGGGTTTCTCTGGAACTGGGACATTCACGAGGCCACACAACGTAACCTAACAGGACTAACATTCTTCTAGGGGCCATCGGTCATATGGAATTCCGGCACGATTTCAACAGGGTTCAGTATCTCATAATTATGAGATAAGTTTCTCCTAATTAGGACTTAGTAACTCCTAATTAGTACTTAAAAACTCCTAATTAGGACTTAGTAACTCCTAATTAGTACTTAGTAACTCCTAATTATGAGATAGTAACTCCTAATTATGAGATAGTAACTCCTAGTTATGAGATAGTAACTCCTAATTATGAGATTGTAACTCCTAATTATGAGATAGTATCTCCTAATTAGGAGATAGTATCTTCTAGTTAGGACTTAGTTACTCCTAATTATGAGATAGTAACTCCTAATTATGAGATAGTATCTCCTAATTAGAACTTAGTAACTCCTAATTATGAGATAAAAATATTTCAAACTTGGCACTAGGCCGCTTCTATACTTTAACATAAAGATATATCTTTATAACGTAAAAATACATCTCTTTGTGTTAAAGAGATATCACTATAATTTACAGAGATATCCCTTATAAATATAAGCCTGCGATAGTTTCTGGTTCTTTCCAGTGTGTTTCTCTTCTACAAACAGACGATCTCCGACGTTTAACTTAAATTTAACTAACCGTTAAAAAATGACCCCGTGACTAATCAAAATTTAACGACTGATCAGTTTTCAACGACCTTTTTGATCAAAATTTAATGTTGAAATGTTGGCGGGGTCAATTCTCAACTTTGAAAAAGGACCCATGGGGTCAATTTTCAACGGGGTCAATATTTAATGTTACACTGGCTCATAATTTATATTTAGCGATCAGAAGACCTGGAACTCTGCTTGCTGACTGCGAAACCAACTTAGCTGTTACTTTGTAATCCAAAGAGTCATTTAATGTAAATCCAAGGTATCAAACTTCAACTAATAAACCTGAATATAAATTTAAAAACCGTCTGTTTAACAGATGGGTTTAAACTAGTGTACTTTTATTCACTGCTATATGATTGCTTAAGCAAAAGTCATTTAACACATTTACCATTCGCTGTAAATCTGTCTCATTTTCGGTCAACAGTACTACGTCATCAGCATATCGTCAACAGGTACATGTCCTCTGCTACTACAAAAGTAGATTTGTGGAGAGGCACTTCTGTTTTAACTGAATCATGTAGTCTGCATCAGCATTGTTCACGTTGTATTTGTTTACATTACGGGCTGTTTCGTCCAATATCCAGTATTAGGAAAAAAATTATAAATGCTTGTATGGAGATTGGGTGATGTGGTAGGGCTGTAATACAGGCGTGACAGGTGAATGTGTGAAGTCGTGTATTTGTGGAGCTCTGGTAAATTTGACAAATTTGTACGGTTTTTGGATATAAACTATGTGATATTGTATATTGTGATATCTGCGAACGAATGTGATATGTTCTAATGTCAAATGGGAAGACAAACGTCATAGAAAGAGAGAACAAACGGGAAAAGAGTAGTGACAATAGTGACAGTGACAAACCAAATCGGCAAAAGGTGGCGGATCGCCCGATGCTTTGCAGGTAATGGACATATATATAAGTGAGATCATTAAAGCGGCAAACTTCGTTTTGCATGATCAAGTGTCAACACCTAGTAAAATGGCAGAAACATTTCCGAAAATATTTGATTCACCATCATATAGAGATGTTGCATCAAATGGTGAAAGTGACCGCGAAATAAATACCATCCTACCTTCTTTCTCCTCATCCGCCCCGTCAAATGCTGATATAATGCATTAATGAACTAAAGGATATTATATGTAGATAGAAGGCAATTGAAGACTGAAAGTTCTTTAAATCAAGATAGATACTTTTGATGTTGACACTAAGAAGCTGCGGGCTTATATGCCTGACCAAAGTAACGAAATCAACGATAAGATAAATAGAATAGAAGATAAGACGGACACTGTGGAATTTGCTTTAGGCCTAGCGCAAGACAAAATAATACAAATGGAAAACGACCATCCGCTTTAAAGGGATAATTGTTATATGTACAAAAATAAGATGTAGGATCCTATAGACACCACAGCGTCCAAAAGCAATGGCATCGTAGGTCCGCACTGTACTGCAAACAAGGAGAAATATTTAATTAATTATACAATGAAAAAGACAAAATAATACAGAAAGAGTGGTGAAGACAGGGTTAACGACTTGGAACGGTCAGTTGGCTATAAAGCCTACAGGTTAGATTGAATCGATTTTATGTGTACACAATCCTCGGTATTATCCTGTCTTCAGCTCCCAAATAGACCCGACAGTGTAAACAAAACAACATCCCATCAAAAGGAATTCAATAACAATAAAAATAAGAATAAGAGTCGAACAGGAAATGCAGCTTTCACAGAACACAGTAAACCCAACAACACGCAGAAAGACAAACATGAATGACAATAGTGATAAAGACTAAAGGCATATGACGGCACAAACACAAAAGGGTTGACAATAGGGTTACCGCCTTGGAACGGTCAGTGGCACAAAAGGCCGCTGGGTTTTTAACCAGGTTTTAGGGTGCACCAAACCTCACACTTACCCTACTGTCATCCCAATAAAATGGGACATTGTAAATAAAGAAATCCCCGCCATGAACTATTCTCTAATCAACAAGGCAGCGTTAATAGGCAATATAAGTAAAACACAAAGATGCTCGTGTATATATAAATACAAAATACAATAGCCTAGAAAGCCACGAAGAAGGTACTCATTGAATTGGCAGAGCAATAAAAGAATAAACCATTGAGGGCACGACCAGACAAGATTGCAGACAAATATTAAACGTCACCGTCTTTTTGGGCTTTAGGTAGACGTCATCATAGGGTACACGGCCTGTCCGGTCATCGCACAATTAAAGAGCATGCAGTGTGTTGAAAACTGATAGGGTCATAACCTCTTTTGATAAACTTTTTAACAAGTTTAACAAAGATAGTATGAAAGTGATCGAGGGACGAACGTTCATGCATCTAGCTCCCTTTGTCGGGGTTTCAGTAAGAGCTATCATAGAGTCCCAAGAGGTTGTCCAATCATCACACAAGGGAAAAGTGAAGCGTAGTGACTGACTGTAGAGGGGTCAATCACTAAACATGCAGTGCGTTGTAATACTAAAGTGTCGTATCATTTTCTGACGAACTTCATGAGAAAGAATCTCATTTTTGCTAACATTACGGAACACCTACGAGAAGTGCCGGAAATCACCGAACGAAAAGTGCGCCAAGTTGTGTGTGAAAAGCTTAAGTTGGCTCAGGACATAGCTGACGCGGTTAAATTCGAACGTGTTTATAGAATGGGTCAGAAAAGTGAGGCGTTTCTCAAACGAAAACATGTGGCACAATTTACAATATTTAAAGATAGGGAAATGGTTCGTAACCTGAGCAGGACACAGCGTTCTACATTTCGGAGCAATTTCCCAGGGAAAAAGCACTGAAACACCGGAAACTGGTACCGTTGATGAAAGAGGTGGAAAACCTTTTTAGATTAGTTATGATACCTTGTACGTGAATGGCAGACCAGTGGAGACCGATATTTATAGGGAGGAGTTTCGGGAGAGCTAAACGTGATATCGCGGAACTGACTCAGATTAAAATAAAAAACCCAGATTTTGTCAATATTGTAGAAAAATATGACATAGTAATTGTATAATTATGAATCTTGGCCCAACAAAAACAGTAATATTGATTTAAATAGATATAAGTGTTGCAATTGTTATCGTAAATTCCAACATAGAAATACTAAGATGTGTAGTTGAGGGACCATTATATAGTGTAAAAACGATGTCATAATGAAATAAAAATTGTGAGAATTTTTTTTGGCACAATTATATGGTTGTAATTTTGTTGAAACTGATAGTGACATTTATTTATGTGGTGTTTATGTTTAGGGGTGAGATTCACCTGCATATAATGTTGCGCAAGTAGATTTTTGTTTAATTTTACAAGATGATGTCAGTTATTTCGATAACCAAGGAACTACCTTAATTGTAGTGGACTGCAATGCGCGTGTTGGTAAATGTGACAAAAAGGACTACATTGTGTGCGATAACATAATGAGGAATATTGACGATAATGATTTTAGGTCGGATTATCCATTACGAGAGTGCTTCAAAAAGTTCTTTCACTAGGCATATATCCTTTGAACTGGATATTACACTGAGATAAAGTAGTGTATTATAGTACTACTGGGTTCGCTCTCTTAAATTTCACAACAAAAATGAAAAATGTCCGGTTATTTATACCCCTGAATTACCTCCCCCTACCACATCTTTTGGATACTGGTATCTCTGAAAATGTCCTTGTTACAAAACGTTGTAAAAGTTATTTGAATAATTCTATGCTTTTAAATTTTCTTGTACGCCATCTGTTGTTATTCGCCCATAATCCTTGAAAATGATTGTCGAGAATTTGGAAAGGTCTTGCTGCAAACCAGATATGAGTGAATGCATATCCCTTAATTTTAGCAGAAATAATACTGATTTTCTTCATTTTGTTTACGGAAATATTATAATATCTTTTAAATGTCGTAATTATTCTCATAGTATTAATATGTTTTCATATTTTTTTTACAAATCCTAGTCCTTCAGTGTTTAAATTTCATATTCAACACATTTTTGTAGAATTTTGTACAATGTTTAGTGAAAATATTGATCATCCAAAAACGCTATTTCAGAAGACTGCCCTTCCATTTCATTCAATTAATTTTACACGTTAGCTTAAAATGTTAATTTCTAAGACAATGCCTTTTCATCTACCATGCTTAAATTCTGAATCGTGTAATGCACAGATATAACTGGTAATGTATGAGAAATTTCAAAGGTCTTCGACAAGTACTTAGAGAGAAACAGGCATTTAAAAAAGTAACAATTAACATACCTGAAAAAAACTCAGGACGAAAATGCCTCAGTATGTATAAGTGATGTGTATTAAATGTTCTAGCCCTATGACACTTTCAAATAAAGTAATTACACTAAATGCTTTACCAATTTTTTTATTTTTTTTTTACCCTGCCTCTTACAGAAATTTTCCGTCTTAATGGTTTGTAAAACAAATAATAAAAACTAATGGCCTAAATGTGATATACATTGGACATGGTAGTATGTAAATATTGCAATCCTATGAGGATGACAGTGAATATTTGTCAACCTTCTAAGGCTACTGGTATTTGTTTTATTATACTGAAAAATATGTTTGAAAAATATTCCTTTGAAATAAAACACGAGAAAAAATGGTTACTTCTCTCTGTTCATAACCACTCTTCTCACTACTCTATTTATTATTTTGCGGATGGTTCTTTGTGTTCTTTCGGAATCATCTTCAGAAAGTTTTGTAAACTGGAAATTAAACATGGGTGTTTGACATGAGGTATATTATTCATTAATATGGTATCAGTGGTCATGGTAGTAATAAATGTAATATGGTAGTAATACATGGGGTATTCAGTGGTCATGGTGGTAATGAATGGGGTATTCAGTGGTCATGGTTGTAATACAGATGGTATTTAGTCTTAGTAGTTAGTCATGGTAGTATTACATGTGATATGCTGTGGTCATGGTAGAAGAAAATGTATGTGGTAATGAGTAGCCATGATAGTTATACAAGTTATGTACTTTGGACATGTTAGTGATCAATGTGGTATGCAGTGGTCATGGTAGTATTACAATACAAGGGTCCGGGTACTTGTGCGATGGACTTCGGGAATATCATCAACAAATAAATGGACTTAAGAAGCAGCCACATGCAATGCCAGGTTAGAGATAAAGCTTTGCGCCATATGCCAGTGTTAATAAGAATGGTATGGAACATGGTAGTCATTGCCCAGTACCAGACAATCCCCCACACCACCAAACAAAGCAGCCAATCAATTCATAATTTAGAAGAACAAAAGTGGGCTCATATAGAAAGCAAACAAGGACAAGCATAACTAAAGATTAAAACAAGCACATGGAATTCCATCCACCATATTAAAAAAAAGCTGTCGAAAGGACAGCATGCTCCACTATTCAAAGTCAATTTTAAACAAGGGCACTGACACTTCTGTTTCACCAACCATGTATCAGTTCATTCACACGGAGGTTAGGTGGCGGTGACGTGAGGGTTTAGGAGGTGCGGGTGGTCAGTAAACATACATACCAAATATCAAAGCAAGACATTCAATACCCCAGAAAAAATATGAATTTGAAGAGGGTGGGGAAGGGAAGCGAAGTGTTACTCAATAAAAACAAATACAATATTTTCATTGGGGTAGTCTAAGATGGAGAGTGTGTATGTGTGTGTTAGGAGGAGGGTGTGGGTTCTAGGTAAGGGTTGAAATAGAACAGGATGCAGACATGGTAACTGAAGAGAAACCAAAAAGAATAGAACAAATATTTGTCTATTTATCTTAGGTGATGGTGGTGGTGGTGTAGGAGTGGGTAAGATGTGGGGTTTATGGGGCTAATGCCATTTACAGGTTTGCCATTGTTATTTGATGTATGCAGTGAGTTTCATTGAAATATATGAAGATGCATATCAATCTTTAACTGAAACTCTAAGTTGAAAAAAATTATTATCCGGCTAAAATGAAATAAAACGTTACGAAACATGTGTCTGTAAGTGTCCTTGGTGACTCTGATGACACTAGTCAAGCTTCTTTGACAGATATATGGCTAGTGGGTATTGAATGGACTTGTCAACACATAAGATAAAATAGATTTTAAGTCGAAAATAGGCTTCACCTTTTCTAAAATATACAATACTGAAAATATTTATCCAGAAAAAGGGACATAATGTTGCTAAAATGCAATACAGAGCTATGGAACGTGTGTCTACTAGCATCCACGCATTACTGAAGTTGTATTAATAAGTAATGTAGCTATCCTGCCAACAGCAGCCCAATTTTACAACATACATACACTGTTTCGAAACCTACTGATGACGAGGTATATATATAATTTACATATTTTGAGAATACAAACTCTATAGGCACAATTTAAAGTGCTTTAACTAGCCAGGGAAAACCCCAAAACTCGAGTATTTTGAGAACCCATGGAAAATTCTCTACTTTGAATCGGCACATATAGATTATTATATGACCTAAACACCTGGATAGAGCTTTGATGAACGGTTTTGTACTGCACTTTTGCAGTCATTTGGTGGTTTAGTGCCTTTAACAATCACCTATTGAAATACAAGGATTTTTTCGAATTTTGAAGTAAAAAAAGGAACATAACTTTGCTTAAAGCTACAGAGTCTCTATTTTAACTGGTAATAACTCATGAATATGAATGAGGTAGTTTCCAACCGACGAACACCCCAATAGTCGGTATATAAGGCAGAAATCGATGGGTAAAATATCACATTTTGAAAAAAGAACTTAAACAAGAAATTCAAAGTAATAAAAGGGCCATGCTTTTGCTTAAATGCAATACAGAGTTATGAAACATGTGTCTACCAGTGTCCTTGATGGTACTGATGACATATTTCAAGTTTCACTGACCAGTGGTTGCTGAAATAATTGATTTTTTTTTGTTTTTAACATTTTATTTGAATATCAAGTGTACAAACATTTATATACCGTACATATATGGATGCATTATGGTCTACCTGCTCATATGGTAAATTATAACTTCATTAAATATGTGGAATGGATTTAACTTCCTTCCAGTTGTAAATAAAAACATTAGAACTAATGTATCACAAACATTTTACACAGCTTATATCACAACATATTTTGAACTGCATTCCACCTTGTTTAATTGCATTAGATTTGTATAAGGGGTACATATATGTTGAGAATAGTTCCATAGCTCTGTAACTTTTCACTTGTTCTAAAAATATAGTATAGTTAGGTAGACATGTTCTCAGTCTGCAAGAATAGACATACTTCTTATAGATGAGCACAACTAGATACAAAATATAATCAATATCAGTTGAGCATGGTGTGCCAAGAAAAATGGACTCCGGTTTTAATTCTATTGAAATATTGCATTTTTCATATAAATCACTAAACAACTTTATTAATATGTTCTTGGCTGACATACATTCAAAAATTAAATGAAACAATGTTTCTTTGGAATTATTACAAAAAGTGCAAAGTTCAGTTTCAGACATTCCACATTTATATAATCTTGCATTTGTGAAAATTATTCAATGACTAATTTTAAATTGTAAGGATTGAAGATATGAGTCATTTGTTATACTGAAAGGTTGCGTATATAGAATTGCTCAATCTTCCCTAGTCAATGCGCATTCCAAATCTGTTTACCATTTCATTTGAGAATTATTTGGAATTTCAACTACTGACTTCAAAAATTGAGGGTAGAATATTTGATTTACCTTTTTAGCTGTTTTAAGTTTACTAACATTTTTATTTATTGGATTCTCGATCTTATTATTATTTCTGATGCGTGCTTTCCAATCAGCTGGAATTGCACTAACTAATGCTGTATAAATTAAAAAAGGAATGTTTATGTCATATTTTGCGGTAAAATGTTCAAAAGATAAAAACATACAATTGTCATCAACAATGTCATTTATGAAAAATATATATTTTTTACATAAGTCTTTATAAAATACCGTTCTGTTGTTAATTTTTATATTTGGGTTGTGAAAGAGTGGCTCCGATAGAATATCTTCTACTGTATTAACACCATTTTCCTGTATTAGCGCCCAAGACTGGAATACCTTTTTCCAAAAGCTATTCATTTCATTACCAACTTTTATGAGCCCCTCTTTATGAAAATGCCAAACTCTGTATCCACCGTTTTTTTCTAAATCGTTTAAAATAAGTGTTTTCCATGGTGCGAATTTGTCAGGGTCTAAAATCGTTTGTATCCAAGATAATTTAAGTGAGTGACTAAGTGAT
Organism: Cyrtodaria siliqua; assembly: GCA_037043455.1. Taxonomy (NCBI): domain Eukaryota; kingdom Metazoa; phylum Mollusca; class Bivalvia; order Adapedonta; family Hiatellidae; genus Cyrtodaria; species Cyrtodaria siliqua. The sequence continues at coordinate 39,392 of JAWPHD010011906.1, forward strand.
TTAATGTGTGGGATCTTTAATCCACCTTCTTCAATAGTGTTCATCATCACATTACGTTTTATTTTATCTGGTTTACAGACCACAGAAAATCGAACATCGCATTTTGAATGTCGCGATATACATGTTCGGGTGGATCAGGCAAGACAGTAATACATTGAATGAGTATTGGCAGGGCAAGTGTTTTTAAAATAGTTGTTTTACCTATTAAGGATAAATTTCGAAACGACCAATCATTTATCAATTTTTTTATTTTATCGAATTACTATGAAAATTGTGAACCACATAGTTGTCGTTTTGCAAATTGTATTCTGGTTTGCATGTGTTCAATATGTCTTTACATTCCTTTTTCCTGTCCGATCCAAACAATTTCAGTTTTATCAAAGTTTGCTTTTAGTCCAGAACATTGTTATATCTCTCTCGATATGAGTCACGGAAACTCGCATTGTATTCATTTGGCCTTACTGGACAAAATGTTATGTTACGAGTGTTGCTTCCCTTGTTGGAGGTTTGGGCCGCTTGTGCCAAGGACAACAATAAAACAACACGTACAATTATCGAAGACAACACTTTGCTGAATTATTCTCTCTATAACCACTGTCGGCGTTCCCCAGAACTATAACATGGTGGAGAATCTAAATCGTTACAACGAGCCAAGCCGTTTTGGACTATTTATTGCTTGGAAAGTGTGAAAATGGACTTTTTCTACATGCCACGTTAATTCGCGCACAGCGTCATTGGTTTTCCAAACGCACGTGGTATCGACAAAACATGTTTATATTTATAAAACTGATTGCGAATTTATATTATTACAATTACTAAAAAACAACAACATTAATTTGTCCAACAACCCCTTCATCGATGGCTTTGGAGATGGAGACCTGAATGGCAGTTTTTGTTTAAACCAACCATTTCATCCTCTTCAGTTTCAAACAACTCAGATGCCACAAAATCAAACAATTTATGTAAAATCAGAAACTGTTCCTGCTCTTACGGACAAAATCATTAAGAAATAAACTGGCTATATGCACGAAGAAGCTCAAAAATGTATTGCCGAGTTTGAGTCATACATGATCTTGACGAACATTGACCCTTCTAGTCCAAATGCTGTGGCATCTTTCATTTACATCTGCAAGGGCCAGCGTTAGTGTGGTTTGATGATTTGGTCGCTATCGCAAAACTGTCGTGGATGGGTTTAAAATCTGCCTTTCACAGTGAATACTGTGATATTAACAATCCAGCCCTTATTGCTGAGGAATTCATATTTAATCATTTAACTTTGACTCCCTCTCAACCAATAGAGGAATTCCATTCCATCGTTACACAAAAAGGCAAACGATTATCAAAATCGGAAAGGGACTTGATGTTTAGGCTCATTGAGGGGCTGCCAGCCCAACTTGCTTTCTTTGTGCGTGCCGGCCGGGTCACCACAATGCGTGAACCCCTCCATCTCGCCAAAATTGGGGAGGCACATGGGTATCGCCAAACACCGGTTGACGTCGTTGCAGCAGCCAGACCACATATTCAACAACCTGCGCCTGTATGTACCATTCACCCCAGGAATAAACGGTCAACTTCTGCCTGTCAGCTGTGTGAGAGTTTGTCCCATACTGCGAAGCACTGTCCCCAGTTAAACGACCAGGGCCTGGGAACTCAGCGTACCTCTCAGGCCTAAATGCACTTTCCACCACAGACGAAGACACAGATCCACCTGGCGCACAACCGTCTATCAGCACAGATCATGATTGTATGTATTTAAATATTATAGTTTATAATATACCAGTGACGGCTCTTTTGGATACTGGCAGTAGCTTAAACCTTATGTCTCTGGATTTTTTCAAATCTATACCATATTCTGACAGGTCAAATTTACAAATCTGCAATGAAAATATTGTTTTGGCTAATAATCAGAGTATTGACTTTCATGGAACTGCTGATATCCAATTGCGCCATTCTGTACCAGGTGCTCTACACAATGTTTCTGTCTATATTTTGAAAGATGCATCTCATCCTTTAATGTTGGGTACACGGTACATGAACGAACATAGTATTCAGTTGAATTTTGGGAAAATACTGTTTTGATGGTATAAAGGAAACAACCAAGATTCGATTTAAAAATACCGTTACCGTCGAACCAAATTCAGAGTGTGTTGTTAGTGGGAAGCTTGACAAAAGAATTGGGCTGGGTATGCAAGGAATATGTACAGGTCACTCTGAAATATTGAATAAAGGGTTGCTTGTTGCAAAAGCTGTTGTTTCATGTACAGGTGATCATGTTGTTTATTTGAAATTGCTTAACCCAGGAACTAGTACAGTTTATGTAAATAAGGGTGTTATTTTGGCAAATTTCAAGTTGTGTGACAACACAGTGGATTTTATTTCTTTCAATTCGTGTGCACGAATGTCATTACAGAAATCCAATAGTGTCGATACAAGCTTTGTCAATGAAAATGTGTTGCATACAAAGTCATCAGGTGTTGACGCAAATGCTAGTTTCAATCGGGATTATTTTACTACAAAAATAATACATACTTAGGTCTCCTCAATCAAAACGCATATATAAACATTTCAAACAGAAGCTCGATAGAAGAAAATTACTAAAAAAAATGAACTCCTAGAAATAAAAATTGAAATTATTTAATATAGGTCTATATTTTATCTTTGCAGATCACGCAAAAGGATTTATTATAAACATCGCCAAAACTTTTTTTAATAATCACGTGACCTAACCGTTCGCCCTACTTCCTTTGACATTGAAAGAGTCAAATGAGGAACGAGTGTACTCTGGGTAGAGATTGCCGGGGCTAGCAAATTCCATACAGGTAGCCCGTCGGGCTAGTCAGAAATATAATCCCACTGCCTACATTACACGATCTGTGTATAACAAACACACGCCAGTCAGGCACCTGTAATTAAACATTTATCACTGTATACAATATGTGGGTGGGGTAATGCTAAAAAAGCAAACAAAAACGCTCTGTCCTAAATTGTTCCATCTTATCATTGCTACGCTTTCACCCAATGACTACTGCCAACACAACTTAAACATACATCAATTGGGTATGAGTAGATAAGAATTACTGATTTTTTTAAAAACTTTCTCGGTATTTAATGAATTATACTGAATCCGTTAAATCAGAATCAGCTTTAACATAGTGAGATGTCGTCAGCTGGGTATAAGTAATAGGTAGAGTCCGGTCTCAGTGAGCTGGTTAATTTAAATATTAAAATTGTGATAAAAAAGATTGGTAAAAGTATTTCCAAACAAGATAAATGATATTAAACTGACAAAGACAAAAACAAACATAAGTATTATTTTTAAGGCAAGTAAAAAAGACAGGGCTTGTGACAAAAACACAGGGCTATTGGGGGAAAAACAGGGCTAGATAATGATATCTATTCCTCTCTCCTTTCAGCAGTTGTCACAGGATGACCTTAGTGGTTGGGCTAACTCAGGAAAGAATCAATGACGGTGAATGCATTTACATAAATTTAATGCAACTTTTAAAATATGTTTAATATATATACAATTATCTAAAAAAACAAGCGAATACACAAATGAACTATGAAAAGAATGTTCTCCTGAACGTTTAAGACGTTCTTAGTATTGTTATAAATACTGAAAGTCTAAGACACTAAAGTGTTGTTAAATCTATAACAATGTTGATCTAGCGCGATAACTGTGATGCGCGAGAGCTCATGAAGATGATGATGCGCGAATTCAATGGATGATTGTCATCAAATGCCTTCTGTAAGGGTTGATGACGCGATGCAATGATAGTTAATCTCCACTGAGATTGTGAATGATATTCCTCCAGTGAGGACTGGTAACGGGCCCACCTTGTGTCCCGGGGGTTGTCGTTAGTAAAACCTGGCTGCGCAGGTACGGGGACCGTCTCCACCGCTTGTAACGTTATTCGTGGAAGCTTAGCTCCACTCCTGGATATCCAAACCTAGATGGCTTACTCCAACCCTGGATGGCTTATATCCTGGATGGCTTAGGCTGTAATTATACATACGTTTTAGATGTCGGTTGACAAACATAACAATCTTGCATAATTATCATTACCCAAACAAATCATTATTCAATCAATATATGTAAGCTGTACTAATGATTAGTAGCAATGTATACATATTCTACAACGCCATGTATACGCTATGTACGTCGCTGTTAATCAATGCCCTTAATACATGTAATATAAACATGATCAAATTACTCATATATTACACTCACTGAGTTATGCATGCACGCATTTATTCTTGTCACTCATCTCATTGTTAACTAATGTTAACAATCGTGTATTACAATCACTGAATTATACGCCAACGTTAATTAATGCACCTATTATCCACTGTTATCAAATTAATATTGTTTTACAATTAATGATCAATTACCATAATTACATCTAATAAAGTCACTTCAAATCATATGCTAGTCTAAAGTTATGTTTGAGAAACATCAATGCTAACCGGATGTCGTAACCGCCAAACAAGATGGCGCCGCCCACTGAATACAAATATACGATAAAAGTTTAATAAAACTACTAACCACATGTTGCCTGTGAAATTTGCCGTCCAATCTCTGTTCCAACAAAGTACTTTCGATGATCCCGGCGAAAGCTAGAAGACAATGGGTTTTATAGCAAACATTACGCCCAAATCATTATTTGCCCCGTTCAGTCCGTGACAAACGTGGCTAAATCTACAGTATTGAATCAACACGAGAGGCCCCTTATACAATTTTGCCGTTTAAGGAAAATTTACCTATACGTTTACATGCATTAGCACAAAACTAAACTTATGACACGGCCTCTCTGGCGGCCACTTAAAATGTGCACGCTTTTACGTGTTACATGAATAGATCATGAATATGGTGAAATTGTTTCAACTCGAACAATAGATTTTGGGTGTAACCGATACAAGAGCTATATACGACCAGTACGCTCTACCCGTGACATTTTGTGACAACATCTCCCCACTTAAAGAAAGTGCTACACTTTTAAAATTCAACAAAATGATAATTAATATTTACACGTTAAGAAACTATTAATTCTTCTGAGCAAATGAGCGACAAAACGTACAAGCTGATCGCTCAATCGCTTGAGTATATAAATATTACTACCAAGGGATGCAACCTTCAGCCAGTACAACGACCGTCTTCCGGAAAACATCCACTGCAGTTATAACCCAACTATAATATGTAATTACAATTTGAACACTATTCTACAATTGTACACTACCCTGTCGTAACATATACTACTATTGTACAATACACTGCAATACACTATTATATTAAACCGGTCATTATGTGCGGCGACTTAAATAGTCTGCCCCAATATTGTCCTTTCCACGGTCTATTACACCGACTTTACGGTTACTTATAACACTACTTCCCGTCACTACAAGAACTCCAACCTTACACATTGCATCCATCGCATTACCAGTATACTGTTTGCGAAATGGAGTAGGGTCTCTCGTTTCCCTAATCGGCTTTGCTAAAGTGTGCTTAAAGCTACACTGCACTACATCTGTTGGTCTCGACTTATCGGACCGAACAGTACTACACTCAGAGTCTAAACGACTTATCTCTCGTTTCTCTGCTACACTAAGCATGCCCGATATGTCTACATCGGCTGCTGTCTCCCTACCTACACTAGTGGGAGAATATGTGGGACTAGTGTCCTCACTACTGTCTTCCTCACTATCCTCAATAACTGCAACATTAACTACGGTTAACACCCCTTGTTGCACATTATCGGTTCTACTTATATACTCTTTCAGCATATTCGCATGAAAGGTCTTTAACTTTCCGTTTATCTCGATACGGTAATCCATAGTGTTCACTATCCCTCTAACGTAAAACGGACCTTTCCATTGTAATAACAACTTGTTATTGTCGGTCGGGAGTAACAGTAACACCTGGTCATCTATCTTAAACTTCCTAGCTCTAGCTTTTTGGTCATAGTACCGTTTATACTTGGTACTTGCCTTAACTAACTGACTTTGAGCTATCTTACAAGTCTCCTCTAGTTTCTCCTTCAGATCTAAAACATACTGATATGTAGTCTTAACCTCATCACTATCTACTTCACCTGCCCACATCTCTCTAAGAATCCTCATGGGACCTCTAACTGACCTACCGTACAATAACTCAAACGGTGAAAATCCTAAACTCTCTTGTGGAACCTCTCTAAATGCAAACAATAAAGCATTGAGATACTTGTCCCAATCTTTGGGTCTCTCGGTACACATACGCCGTAACATTTGCTTTAACGTCCCGTTAAATCGTTCGACTAACCCGTTACACATAGGGTGATATGGTGTTGTCATGATTTGACGCAAAGACAATAACCTGCTTACTTCAGCCATAAGTTCTGACGTAAACTGTGACCCACAATCAGTCAGCATTTCCTCTGGTACACCTAGCCTACTGAACATATCAACTAATGCCTCAGCTACTCTCTCAGTTTCAATTGAGGGCAATGCTACTGCCTCCGGATACCTAGTTGCATAGTCTACCATGGTTAAAATGTACCTATTTTTCCTATCCGACACTGGAAAAATTGGTCCAACTATGTCTACGGCTACCCGCTTAAATGGTGTATCTATCAGTGGCATCTGACCTAAATGTACTTTGGTCACTCGACCTTTTGGTACTGTCCTTTGGCATACATCGCAGGACCTACAATACCTAGTTACATCTCCACTAACGCCTGGCCAATAAAATTCTGCCAATACTCTATCTGACGTTTTCTTTACGCCTAAATGACCTCCCATAATCGACTCATGAGCTACCTTAAGCACTGTCGTTCTATACTGGGTAGGTACCACTAATTGGTGAAACTGTCTACTACCACTATCTTCAAATTCTCTGTACAATAACCTATTCTTATGTACAAACTTACAACTACCGGACCCTTTACACTTCTTCACTACACCATCCTTGGCCTTCACCTTACAAGGACCTAATGACTCGTCTTGAGTTTGTGCTTCTATAAACTCCGCTTTAGATATGTCACCTACGGCTGCAGGAACCTTTAATTTTCTATAAGCCTGAGCTTGCTTCTGAACCTGCGCTCTAGTCTCTACGGCATTACTTATGCTACTTCTAAAATCGGACATTACCGGAAGTGCTGAACCATCTATGTTCCCTATCGTTAAATCATACATCGGGTCATCCATACATAGTGCCTCTGTAGTCCCTTTAAAGAAAGGTGTATCTACATCTATTCTCGCTATTGGCACGTGCTCTACCGACTTATTTAGCAACATACACGGTGACTGTTTACCTACCAACTGGTCATCCGTAACTAAACTACGCCTAACTACCACACCTGTACAACCTGTATCCCTCATTACAATTACGTCCGTGCCATTCACTCTACCATCTGCCGTTGGAAGATTTGCATACGGAAAGAGACATGTTCCGATCTTCGTCATTACACCATCCGCTTTTACACAACAGCTACTACTCTCGGTTTTAATAACCGGACTATTACTACCTCTGCCTCTACCTCTACCTCGGTTTTGACCACCTCTACCTCTACCGAAATTCCATGGGTTGTTAAAACCTTGGTTCGGACTACCTACATGGTTGTCCCCTCTACTATTGTCACTAAAATTGTCTACGACAGCGGACACTTTCACCGCTTTCCTACACTCATGTGAAGCATGATTTCCATTACAGTGACGACAACGAATAAAAGGTCTACCTATGTTACCACTATTGCTACCTCCTCTAGAACCCATCGAACTACCTCCACCTCTATAGTTTCCACTCTGGCCTTTCTGTTTATGATCGTCCCCTTGCCTATCTCTAAAAGTTCTGTCTTTCGACACTACATTATGAGCTCCACCTCTAGCCTCGGCAAACTGATCTGCTTGAGTTGCCATTTCATTTACATTAGTTAGTTTTCTTTCTTTAAGAAATAAGAACAGATCTCTACTACAAACATTGAATAGCTGGTCCCGCAACAAGAAATCTATGAGGCCCTGATAAGTCTGCGCTACTTTCCCTAACTCTAACCACCTATCTAAGTAATTTCTAGATCTACTAATAAACTGAATAAATGACTCGCCTTTCTCAGGCAGACAAGCTCTAAACCGCTTTCTAAAACCTTCTTCAGTTAACTCAAATCTCTTTAAAAGCGCATCCTTTAACTTGTCATAGTCAAGAGCATCTACACTAGGTAATCTAGAAAATACATCTAAGGCCTTGCCTCTCAATAACGCACTTAAATGAACTGCCCACTTATCTTTGGTCCATCCCTGTAACTCAGCATAACGCTCGAACCGTAACAAGTAACTGTCCATGTTATCTTTGTCAGCATCAAAGTATGGTAACTTCGAACCTTTTACCTTCCCAGAATAACTATCTTTCCCTTCAGTTTTACTTTCCTTACTATGTGTCTTAGCTGCTTCCAACTCTAAAGCTAACTTATGATCAAACTCTTTTTGCTCCCTTTCCATTATCATCTTAGCCTTAGCTAGTCTACCATCTGTTTCGAACCTCTCATGTTCTAACTCTTGCTTCTCCCTTACTATTCTGCTTTCTTCATCTCGCTTCTCTTTAGCTAACCTACTTTCAAATTCTAGCCTATCTTTCTCTAATTCTCTTTCCTTAAGTCTAAATTCCCTTTCCCTAGCCTGTTCGTCTTTAACAAAGGTTCTAAGCTCCTCTCCAGCATACCCTAACTCCTTACCCATTTCCGTAAGATCCTTTATGGACGTCATGGTTATAGACATTGTGAACTACACACTACAATAATTACAATACACACGTCACTAATAATTCTACTCAACTAACTACTAATGGTAAGTCACTGTGTCCTCAGTAAATACCTGGGCATCATCATAGGACAAGGTACATACACATTTGTACTAGCGCTAACTCCTAACGGTTATGTATAGATAGTATCTAGCTTCCACACAACATATACACTACATAAAATATCTATATTTGATATTGGACATAACCTTAAACAATCATAGAAATGTGCATAACATGTACATGTATATTTACTTCTCCCATCAATATAAGTATACTCGAGTGTCACAACATGAGTAGAACGTCTTGTTCGCCAACCTAATTGGATACTATGTGTATATCAAGGGAGGTAAAACAAACACCCAAATTATTGAGCAAAAGTGCCTCAGACCCACTCGTGTAGACCACTGCGACCTCGCGCCAAGGAAAGAACGGACAAAACAACAGTTTGGACTCACCCTACCCTTGTCGTGTCTTGACTTCCAAGCTGTGGCCGTGATCGTCGACAGTCGCCTTGATGGATCAGAGGGTGGTACACAATTCTAAAATAATAAGTAGAGATTTAGTATATCATAATAAAGATCACTTATTGATTCTTTCCCTCCGTAGTCGCCCAAAATCCCACTACTCTGAAAACCAGTTGTCACAGGATGACCTTAGTGGTTGGGCTAACTCAGGAAAGAATCAATGACGGTGAATGCATTTACATAAATTTAATGCAACTTTTAAAATATGTTTAATATATATACAATTATCTAAAAAAACAAGCGAATACACAAATGAACTATGAAAAGAATGTTCTCCTGAACGTTTAAGACGTTCTTAGTATTGTTATAAATACTGAAAGTCTAAGACACTAAAGTGTTGTTAAATCTATAACAATGTTGATCTAGCGCGATAACTGTGATGCGCGAGAGCTCATGAAGATGATGATGCGCGAATTCAATGGATGATTGTCATCAAATGCCTTCTGTAAGGGTTGATGACGCGATGCAATGATAGTTAATCTCCACTGAGATTGTGAATGATATTCCTCCAGTGAGGACTGGTAACGGGCCCACCTTGTGTCCCGGGGGTTGTCGTTAGTAAAACCTGGCTGCGCAGGTACGGGGACCGTCTCCACCGCTTGTAACGTTATTCGTGGAAGCTTAGCTCCACTCCTGGATATCCAAACCTAGATGGCTTACTCCAACCCTGGATGGCTTATATCCTGGATGGCTTAGGCTGTAATTATACATACGTTTTAGATGTCGGTTGACAAACATAACAATCTTGCATAATTATCATTACCCAAACAAATCATTATTCAATCAATATATGTAAGCTGTACTAATGATTAGTAGCAATGTATACATATTCTACAACGCCATGTATACGCTATGTACGTCGCTGTTAATCAATGCCCTTAATACATGTAATATAAACATGATCAAATTACTCATATATTACACTCACTGAGTTATGCATGCACGCATTTATTCTTGTCACTCATCTCATTGTTAACTAATGTTAACAATCGTGTATTACAATCACTGAATTATACGCCAACGTTAATTAATGCACCTATTATCCACTGTTATCAAATTAATATTGTTTTACAATTAATGATCAATTACCATAATTACATCTAATAAAGTCACTTCAAATCATATGCTAGTCTAAAGTTATGTTTGAGAAACATCAATGCTAACCGGATGTCGTAACCGCCAAACAAGATGGCGCCGCCCACTGAATACAAATATACGATAAAAGTTTAATAAAACTACTAACCACATGTTGCCTGTGAAATTTGCCGTCCAATCTCTGTTCCAACAAAGTACTTTCGATGATCCCGGCGAAAGCTAGAAGACAATGGGTTTTATAGCAAACATTACGCCCAAATCATTATTTGCCCCGTTCAGTCCGTGACAAACGTGGCTAAATCTACAGTATTGAATCAACACGAGAGGCCCCTTATACAATTTTGCCGTTTAAGGAAAATTTACCTATACGTTTACATGCATTAGCACAAAACTAAACTTATGACACGGCCTCTCTGGCGGCCACTTAAAATGTGCACGCTTTTACGTGTTACATGAATAGATCATGAATATGGTGAAATTGTTTCAACTCGAACAATAGATTTTGGGTGTAACCGATACAAGAGCTATATACGACCAGTACGCTCTACCCGTGACATTTTGTGACAGCAGTCTTTCTTGCACGTGTTGGTCAAGCCTGGTTGAATTAGTTGACAAAAGTGGTTGCCTTCAGCGAAGTACGTGGTGAAAATTTTGCCACCGAGGTTGGGTATGTTGCACGTCATTCAATTTTGCTGCTTATATATATATATTCTTGTGTTCCTGTTGTTTCGTCTCTTTATGTGCCTTGTAAGTAATGCCAGCAATAAGACTAAGTCGGCTTGATGTTTCTATGGTCACTCACTCAACATGCAGGAAAACAATGCATTTTTCAATAACATTTCTGAAAGTAGTCGTTGCAGTGAATTCTGTAAACTTTGGTATATGCAGGTGACAATGACATGGAATAGATGGTTGCAGTTATACATGTCTGAAGTATTTAAAGGAAATTTGCATACTGTTCCCTGGACTGCAATAGCAGCAAGTGAACCGGGAAATAAAGATTTATGATATCAATCGTCCTTTGTTTCAACATGGAACTACACGATAAATATTACAATTCCTTTACTGTCAGTGCCCATAATGGGTCAATATTACTATGTATTGCTCTTTCCTTTCAACAGGGATGGTCGAAATTGTTGGCAAGAAGTGGTTGTCTTCAGCGTTGTGTGTGCAGTGGAATTTCTGCCATCTAACTTCGGTAAGTTTCAAGTCGTTTGTTTTTGATGCTTATATATATATATATATATATAGAGAGAGAGAGAGAATTTGAACTCACTACGGCAACTTTCGAAATTGGGATCTCGTAAGAGATTCATGTTCACAAGGCAGAATTATATATGGGGAGAAATATTTGTGAACTACCAAGGACAGACAACCTTCGGACGAACTACGGCAGGGCGCCTAGCTATTACGAGATACACAGAAATCAAGCGTATATATTCACTCCTTAATAAAGGTAGTTGCAACACACGTTGATAAACTGTATCTCTACATCATAACACACTCGTCTGAAGGCACAATTAACATATAGACGCATACATACATACAATTATAGCTCATATGAGTGGGCCACATTTAAGCGTTCAACCACACACAGCTATATTGAGACAGTGACAATGAAAGGTGCCGGATCTGGGGATACTGTGAATTCAGGTATATATAATAAAGGGAGAGATTTTGAACTCACTACGGCAACTTTCGAAATTGGGATCTCGTAAGAGATTCATGTTCACAAGGCAGAAATATATATGGGGAGAAATATTTGTGAACTACCAAGGACAGACAACCTTCGGACGAACTACGGCAGGGCGCCTAGCTATGACGAGATACACAGAAATCAAGCGTATATATTCACTCCTTAATAAAGGTAGTTGCAACACACGTTGATAAACTGTATCTCTACATCATAACACACTCGTCTGAAGGCACAATTAACATATAGACGCATACATACATACAATTATAGCTCATATGAGTGGGCCACATTTAAGCGTTCATCCACACACAGCTATATTGAGACAGTGACAATGAAAGGTGCCGGATCTGGGGATACTGTGAATTCAGGTATATATAATAAAGGGAGAGAATTTGAACTCACTACGGCAACTTTCGAAATTGGGATCTCGTAAGAGATTCATGTTCACAAGGCAGAATTATATATGGGGAGAAATATTTGTGAACTACCAAGGACAGACAACCTTCGGACGAACTACGGCAGGGCGCCTAGCTATGACGAGATACACAGAAATCAAGCGTATATATTCACTCCTTAATAAAGGTAGTTGCAACACACGTTGATAAACTGTATCTCTACATCATAACACACTCGTCTGAAGGCACAATTAACATATAGACGCATACATACATACAATTATAGCTCATATGAGTGAGCCACATTTAAGCGTTCAACCACACACAGCTATATTGAGACAGTGACAATGAAAGGTAGTGAGTTCAAATTCTCTCCCTTTATTATATATACCTGAATTCACAGTATCCCCAGATCCGGCACCTTTCATTGTCAATGAATGTGGGACCCATATAGGGCCCATATGGGTAATCCCACATGAGCGTGCCCAGATATAGCCCATTTACTCTTGCTTGCTGAATGTGGGACCCATATAAAACCCATATGGGTAATCCCACATGTGCTTGCTGAATGTGGGACCATTATAGGACCCATATGGGTAATCCCACATGGGCGTGCCCGGATATAGCCCATTTACACTTGCTTGCTGAATGTGGGACCCATATAGGACCCATATGGGTAATCCCACATGGGCTTGCTGAATGTGGGACCCCTATAGGACCCATATGGGTAATCCCATATGGGCGTGCCCGGATATAGCCATATGGGTCCCATTTACCCTTGCTTGATGGGGCCCATGTGGGTCCGATATGGGCAGAATGTTCAATGTCAATGAATGTGGGACCAATATAGGACCCATATGGGTAATCCCACATGGGCGTGTCCGGATATAGCCCATTTACTCTTGCTTGCTGAATGTGGGACCCATATAGGACCCGTATGGGTAATCCCACATGGGCTTGCTGAATGTGGGACCCTTATATGACCCATATGGGTAATCCCACATGGGCGTGCCCGGATATTGTCCATATGGGTCCCATTTACCCTTGCTTGATGGGTCCCATGTGGGTCCGATATGGGCAGAATGTTCAATGTCAATGAATGTGGGACCCATATAGGACCCATATGGGTAATACCACATGGGCGTGCCCGGATATAGCCCATTTATTCTTGCTTGCTGAATGTGGGACCCATATAGGACCCGTATTGGTAATCCCACATGGGCTTGCTGAATGTGGGACCCTTATAGGACCCATATGGGTAATCCCATATGGACGTGCCCGGATATAGCCCATATGGGTCCCATTTACCCTTGCTTGATGGGGCCCATGTGGGTCCGATATGGGCAGAATGTTCAATGTCAATGAATGTGGGACCCATATAGGACCCATATGGGTAATCCCACATGGGCGTGCCCGGATATAGCCCATTTACTCTTGCTTGCTGAATGTGGGACCCATATAGGACCCATATGGGTAATCCCACATGGGCTTGCTAAATGTGGGACCCATATAGGACCCATATGGGTAATCCCACATGGGCGTGCCCGGATATAGCCCATATGGGTCCCATTTACCGTTGCTTGCTGGGAAGTGAACCTTATACGGTTTTTTATGTAATTTAGGAATCCAATACATAGTAGGCAGTTTATTTTGCTTATCGTTTACACCAGCCTTGAAAGTAGTGCACCGAGTGATATGTGCGGAAACAACATCATCCTCAGTAGAATTAACTGGAGTATACGAATTGGTGCTGCCGAGTTCTAGAGATAAAACACTGACGTAATGAATGCGTCAAACAATAATTACATTATTAGCTGCTTTATCTGTAGGAACTAAAACAAATCTATTACGAAATTCCTGAATCCCGATTTTAAATTACGAAAGGAAAACCTAGGTCTCGGAGAAAGTAAAGAGGGGTTAGCATTACAAAAGTTAATACGTGTATCTATAAGTTTCAGAATTGACTTTTTCCAAGTAGAAAGCGAGTTTACGACATCATTTTATACTAAAATCTTCAATGGAGTGGCGATCTTGGCACGACAGGCATTAACATCAATAGTTGAAGGTAATCTATATTCAGGACCTTTCGAACACAAATGCCGAATATGTTTATCAACAATATCAAAATTACAAGTGATGACATGACCTGCTGGAGCATAGCAAAATTTTGATGTGTTGCATTTACATTCCTTAGGAGTATTATGTACTATATCTAGGTCAGAAACTATTTTGTTTTAGTTGAAAATAATATTTCTAATAGGCTTTTTATACTTATAACAAATTACAGGACTTTCGGAATTTTTGAATTATTTTTGGATAAAATCAACTACATAAGTATCTCGAAAAATACTAGGCATGTCAATGAAATCAATATTTTTATTAATGTATAGTAGTTTAAGAAAATGCCTGAAGTGATCAGACTCCTTGTCAATATGGGGTCGGAGAACATGTTGTGTGTAGCTTTGAACTATGAAAGCAGTGTTATACAAGGGATCTGTACGAATGAAAATTTTCTCGGCTTCCTCGCCGGTGCATGGAGGCGTGAGAAGTATTGCATCTTATAATTACCTCTCATGAACAGACTCAATAAAACCGAGTCTGTTACTTTTCTTTCTTGTTTTTGTTTGTTGCTTCCAAGAGTTCAACGTTTCAGTATTTACGGATCAGCTTTGCGCAAACAACGACATCAACTCGCTAGTTTCTGATTATATTGAAACCCGCCTGAGACGGCAACATGATGAGACAACGGCGGCGCTTAGGCAATAGCAGGCAGAATTTACTGGGGCGCTTAATAGGATTATAACGTAACTGTCAACACAGAATAACAGTGAACAGCATATAAATCACGGTAGTAAACAAATCGCCCAAAACGCGACCGCGGGCGCACATGTGCACATCGGTAACTTATCTGCAGCGGCGAACGCGCATACTTTTTTCGGATAATCGTGTTATGCGAGCAGAGAGTAATAGACGCACGGACATCGCACAGCAAGCAAATAAACATAATATCACATATATGGATAGAGCACAGACAGGCGCATTGAATGACAATTATATCAATTATAGAAGTTTCATGAACAAGGAAGACTGTTACTTCAGGAAGAAAGACCCTCAGCGAAATGTTTTGCCACTGACCGTTCAAAGGCGGTAGCCCTATTGTCAATCCTTTTTGTGTTTGTGACGTCATATGCCTTTATTATTGGTTAACATTGCCATTCGTGTTTGTCGTTTTGTGTGTTTTGGTGTTTACTGTGTTCTGTGAAAGCTGCATTTCCTGTTCGACTTTTATAGTTATTTTCATTACTTCAGCAAACAACCGCAAGGGTGCCCATAGGTGTATGCGCGGTGCAGAATATGGGGATAATGTTATCAGAAATTACGAAGTATACGGGAACGATGTTGGGAACTGTCATTTAGCTCCCCCTGTACGTACTACAGTTACGCCTAGTCACGATCGCGACCGTGATGCCCGTTTTCGACGACAGGTATCAAATTTGAACATTCCTTCATTTAATGGTAAAGACGAATGAGCCGTATTGAGGCAATATCAAGGAGATATGGGTGGTCAGATGAAGAGAAACTAGATCAGCTACTACCACGCAGGCAAGGTTCTGCTGGTGAATTCGTCTTTGCACAGTTACCCAGTAGTATAGTAGAAAATTGCCAGATGTTAATAAAGGAAGTTAATAGTAGATACCGGGTAGAACACACTTCGAGATCGTATTCAGTTAATAGAAGATGCCAACGGCATAATGAAACGGCAGAAGAGTATGCAGTCGAATTGAAGATGCTTTATGATAAAGCACACGGATACAGAGATAGGAGGACCCGTCAAGAGGACCCGGTAAGGAGATTTCTAGATGGCCTATTAGACGATGAGGCGAGGTTTGCAGTAGAATACAAAAAAAGAGCCTGAGGATATAGACGAAGCGGTCTTTCATGTTGTACATATTATGCAAACAAAGGTGAGCTGCAAGTTCGATAACTACAGAGACAGAAAGGCAAAGAAAGTAATGCAAAGGACGGTAGATTCGAATAGCGATAGCACGTTTGAAATGAAGAAGATAGCAAGGAAGAGCGAATATATCGTTTACCACTACAATAGATTTTGCTTCATCCCTGTTGCCTTTTGTCTGCAACAGGGATGAAGCAAAATCTGTCTGCAACAGGGATGAAGCAAAATTCATTAGTGACAAGAAAGGACATAGTAATCACAAACGCAATTACTCTTGAGCAAATATTGCAGGGAATAAGTAAACTAGAGAAGAACAAAAATCTAACTTATACTAGGTTTGAAAAGCAAAGGGGGCCAATGTGTTACAACTGTCAAAGGCCAGGTCACATAGCCAGAGACTTCAAAGAACCAAAACAGGATAGAGGATACAGGGGCATACATCAAAATACAAGGCAATGATATGAGAGGGCACCAAGTCATATGTTGACATGGGATCAGGGGAGAATGAGAAGCAATCCTTTTAACTAGATAGGACCGAACCAGGTGGCCAAAAGGAGGTCCGTACGAATGTAAATTGCCATACAAACGACCAGAAAATTGAAATTAAAGCAGCCGGCGATGAAGCAGTATTAGAAGAAAGCTGGCAGAAGTTTCACCGACCCATTAGAAGAAACCGAGGTGGCGACGGTATATATATAAATGGCACAATTGAAGACGTCCCCATCCCTTTTACAGCCGATACATGGGCTTCAAAGACGGTTTTGTCAACACAAATGTATAAAGGATTAGCAGAGGGAATAAAAACCTTCATTAAAGAAGTCGGTTTGGTTAACAGGCGCCGGTGGTACACCTTTAGATGAGCTAGAAAAAGCTGAATTTAATCTGACATTTGACCCTTTAGAAATCAAGGCCGAAATAATTGTAGCAGGTGTTGAAGATGATTGCTTACTCGGGATAGACATATTACAGAACGGACAATGTTTGAGCAAAGGGATTAGTATGCTGATTCGAATAAACGCGAAATACCGTGCTCTCAAGTGGGACTGAAAGTTAGTGTAAGTTGAACACCTCTTGTATTTATGTTCATCCTCATTTGGATATAACATTTGAACTATTATAAAAACTGTTTATGTTATCTAGATTTGTCAAAGAAGCATTTATTCTTCGAAATACTGAAATAAAAGTGAAGTATTTATGTTCATACTCTTTTGGATATAACATGCGAACTATTTTAAAGATAGTAATATGTAACAATTTAATAGGTATAATTAAATCCATACATGTTTATTACGTGCGTGTATGTAGTATGTGTTTATATGAATTGTGTGTTTTATTTTCACACTGTGTAATGTAAAAAATGTTTTTACCTGTCATATAATAACAAATATAACATGTATTTAGATGACGAGAAACATTCGTTTAAGTCATAAATAAAGAATATGTTCCGGTCTGTTGTGTTCCTATCTGCTATTGTATTCAACAACTATTACAAGCTGAATTTTGTTTAATATTGGTTTAATCAGTTTAAATTGGGACTTTGCCAGGCCGGGTATTGTAGGAATAGTTTGATAAAAACGGCAACTCTCATATCGGTATCCCAGTTAGAATTGGACATTTGCCTGACCAGGTTTTTTATCCGCAAGATGAAATATATGTTGATTGTTATTTACAAATAGGAAAGGATAAGTGTACATAAATATATCAAGTAAGTACTCTGTAGTTATATATTCAATTAAAGGCTTATTAAAAACCATGATTTGGTTTAATTAAATGTCTGACAGCCGTTATAGCGGGTATATTGCTGAAACATCTCTGTACGAATTGTTTTTGTAAACTAAGGAACAATTGTCATGTGAGTAGTATTCTTTTAACTTTATTATATTGTTTTCCCATCATAAAATGCTGGCAATATCATCGATATATAGACATAGGATAAAAACGTAACAGGCATTACGTATGAATCGGGAAATATAGAAAATGCTATATAATATAAATCGTTTAGGATAAATCGAATCTGGCTTATAATTAAACAGATGTCCAAATATAGATTAATAGGAGTTTACGTAACATCAACATATGTATATAGTCCAGTCATTATGATATACAAAGACGTAGAAAAAATGGCTCAATGGTTAGAGGCTCTAGAATGCACATGTACTGCTTTATAAACAGCCGATATTGCTCTAAGTCTTATTCAAAACAAATTTCTGAAGCAAAATACGTATATATGTTCTACGCAAAATAAGAATATGGACGATTCCGGAATTGCTCTGCGCAAAGTAAGAATTCTTAAATGCGCAACGATTCCGGAATTGCGCAGGACTATTACGGAATTGCGCAAGGGGTTAAATATATAAACCACGCATTAAGTGTCTCTTTGCACAATTTGAGAATATTTTGCGCAAAGTAAGAATTTGTGTTATGATGTGTATAACAATTTGAAGTCCTTAACTTCAACAATACTTTCCAGGTTCCATAATATTTGGTAAGAAAATTCAATTGAACTATTTTTAATTATTTCAAACAAGGTTGCATGACAATGCACTTTATTAAAAGTACATTATTTGCCCATTTAATTACGTTTCGCCTACACAGGCCGTGAGTATGGTTAAAGTTTCTGCTTATCAAAGAAAACTATGTAATACTATCTAATATGTTGGAATAATAAGTAAGACGGTTCTATCTGTTGAATCGAAAATCACTCTTTCATTGGCTTTTCATGAAAAAAACAAGTTGGTATAGATATAATCAACGTGTTGCTGTCGTTTTAAAACGCGACTTTGACTTGCAACATTATTTAGATATCGATGAAGAGAAAACAATGAAAATATTTCTCGGCATATTTAGATTGTCTTCACACAAACTCGACATAGGAAAAGGAAAACAAGAAAATCATAGAAAGGAAATAATAATGCAAACTATAATATATGAATTCTATTGAAAACGCTCATGCGTCCTTTTTATAAACCACGTATTGCTTGTGTGTCCTTTTCATGCGTTAATCTGATATATAAAAAAAGAAAGAAAAAAATAGATTTAAATGATAGTTTTAAACATGTAATCATTTTTTTTCCAGTAAAACATGTTTTGAAATATGTCTTTATTGTGGAAATATCTGTTAAAATTTAGGCCAGGCCTTCGTTTCCCAAATGTTCTCCAAGAAGCGAAAACGGGGTTGCCTGGGGTATGAAATAAACCGTAATTTCGGTTTAAAAGGCCTGTATATTGAACAATTAATTGAACTTCTTTTCGCTTTATTACAGTTGTGTTTTATTCTTTAGCGTTGTTATAGGTTAACATTATAATAATTAATAATAATAATTTGTAAATATGTAAAAAAAAAAAAAAACACAACAAAAAAAAAGCCGAATACACCGCGAACTAAAAATATTTAGCATTTCCAACTATAAATTAAATGTTTCGAAATACGCATATATTGTCGTCATTAAGTATAAAAAAAGCACATAACTTCTATATGATAAAATGTATTTAACATTTCTTCTAGCTAGTTAAATTATTTAACTTTCACCGATTCCAATATGTTAGTATACGTCAATAAATTATGGCGAAATAATTATATTTGATTTAAACACATTTCATTTCATTTTTCATTTCCTTTATTGTGATTGGCTAATTAAATAAAAGGGCGTATCTCATTGCATTTAAACAATATGATTGACCAACATGTCTCAGGGCCACAAGTAATTGGAAGCGTGACGGAGCGGGCGCGTGGACTCCTTCACACCTTTGAATAAAATTACACACACAGAGTCTCTCTTAACAGTGTGAAGTTTGTTTAATTTGGTCCATTATATACCAATCATATATAAATTGACAAAAGGACTGTCAATCGAACGTTGTATTTAACTATTATTACATTACATGGTCATGCATTAATTCCTTTAAGCGATGGGGAAGCTTATACTAGTCAGTTTTACAATGCATATTTTCGACAATATAAACATACATAAATAATGTTTTACTGAAACAAAAATCGATAACCTGCTTAAAATTATAAGTTAAGTGTTTTAATTTTACAATATGCAGGTTTTTAAACCGCAATTAGGTTTTATTTCATACCCCGTGTAAGACGGGTTATGACAGTTAATTTCCGGTTAATGTTGAACATAATTATGATATGTTATACGATATTGTTTAATGTTGCATGTATTTAGAATTATATTTAAACATATTTAACATATTTAGTACAATACGAATATTGTTTTATACGAAAGCTACATTATTGATATAATGTTAGTGCTAACACTTAGAACACAGTATAATCAGCCCATTTTCACGTTATTTTGTAAATTACTATTTCACTTCTTCATCTTTCGTCGATTTTTGTGCAAAATATAACCTATTTATCTGTCGACATGCCATGGAACACCATTCTTCGTTCGTTCGTTCGTTCGAACGTTCATTCGTTCGAACGTTCTCATTCGTTCGTTCGTTCGTTCGTTCGTTCGTTCGTTCGTTCATTCCATTCCATTCCATATCATTTTATTCCATTCATTCATTCATTCATTCATTCATTCATTCGTTCATCTTTCTTTCTCTTTCTTTCTCTCTCTTGCATCTCAGAGACATGTCGCACGTTGATTTGCTGACTACTAACGTTTTCCATGTTGTCCTGCATGTTAACATGTTGATGTGCGCGTGGCTTTTATCTTTACCCATAAATATTATAAGAATCCATCAAGAGTATCGAGTTTAATAACCAGTGTGTTTGTGATACGGGAAATATATCCCAAGAGAGATAAATTGCCCCGATATAAGAACGATTCGCACTCGTTCTCATATCGGGAACCATTTCTCTCCCGAGGGAGATACTTCCCACAACTCAAAAACACTGGTTATAGCTTTTCTATTCCCAGTATTTCCTATACAAATCACAGACAAATATGTAACATAGGGTAAAGCTCACCCGAGGGGTCATAATGGCAACCAGGGACGAGGCTCTGTCGAGTTCCTGGTTACAGTTCTGATCTCGAGGGTGAGATTTCCCTATCTCACATGGATAACTCATGATGGATTATTTTTCTCCCAGTGTAGCAGATGTGCTATATTTTGCAAAAAGGTCGTAACTACAAGGCTATAATCATACAAGGTTGTAAGTGGTAGATACGACCTTAATATTTATAAACAGTTGGGTCTTGACTGGTAGATATGACCTTATTATTCTTAAGCTTTCATGTAAATGTACAACTGCTACGACCTTCTTTTCCACTTCTATCAAATGAAATAAGATAATATGCACGGGAACTGAAAATATTTATGATAATTATGATATCTCGTTAAAGTGTCACATGTTTGCTTTTGTGAATATTTAACATGTGTTATTATTTTGATGGTAATACAATCTCTTGCACCCAGATCTTTTCACAATGGGGCTTTCAAAATGCACTAAAAGATATACAATTTAAATCCAGACATATCAAATTAAATGTCTGGTTTCGAATTGAATAGTTTTACATTTTCAAAAGATAGTCGGTAAATTGATATTTTACAATATTTCATCTACGCAGTTTGAATAGTAGGCATTTCTCTTCCTCAGTGGAGATTGCATTATGAACTAGTTGAAATAAAGTTCTGTTTTAGTTAACTATTATATCACATTTTAATAATTGTGATATATATTGGAGATGTTATGATTACATACGTTTTTGCCTTACACATTCAGGATTAGACATTTGTATGATATAAGGCTTATTTATTTTCAATCTTAATGTTTTAAGAACATAAACAGCTGATATAGTTTACCGTCTAGTATTTATCACGTCATTGAACACGTCTAGTATTTATCACGTCATTGAACATATCAATCGGTTTATGTCCTGTCTATAAACGAATTTACAGCCATGTTTTAAAATTCACTATGACTGAAATGCACCCATTGTGTATGATGTTGATATTGTAAACCCGTTGCGACAGGCTGTTCATATAAATTTTGTAAAAAATTAAAACTATTTAAGTGTTAAATAAGAAGCATGTATACATGTCTGTCCATCCATTCATCCGAACATCCACCCATGAGAACGTCTGTATGTGTTTATGTCTGTCCATCTCCATTTAGTCGCAGCTTACTACAATGTCTTAAATATGGTGTTACCTAACTTGCATCTACTCTTACATATACTCTTAGGAAAACAGTTAAGAGTGAGTTACGATCAATATTTTTCACCCAGGGGGCGTGGGGTTGGGCCGCACAGATCTTTAAAAAGAACACATGCCTTTCGAATTATTTATGGTCTGGATATGTAAAATTCCAAACAAACAATGTTTTGCCGACACGCTGTTGTTACAGATGTGATCGTTATTAGTTATTATAGTACTGAAAAGCTATTATATTTTAAATGTTGCATACAGTATGACCTCCGCACCCCCACCATCCTCTCATATTTTATTACATTCTCAATTGTTTCAAAATGTTAAATCATTCAATTATATGCAGGCCTGCGTCTACAGGGCCTACGCGTAGCTACGCGCCTGTATGGGCACATAAGGTTATAGAGGGTATGGTGACATAATATGTAATGCTATAGAGGGTATGGGACATAATAGATATAGGCTATGGGGACATAATATGTAAAGATATAGAGGGTATGGGGCATAATATGTAAGGATATAATATAGAGTATGGGGACATAATATATAAGAATACTAATACATAGGGTATAGGGACATAATATGTAAGGTTATAGAGAGAACGTGGACATACAATGTAAGAATATAGAGGTTATGGGGACATAATATGTAAGGATATATAGGATATGGGAACATAATATGTAAGGACATATAGGCTATGGGGTCATAATGTGTAGGGATACAGAGGGTACTGAGAAATACAATGTAACATACATAGGTTGCGGGGACACACTATGTCAAGATAAATAGGACAAGGGAACATAGTATGTACGAATATATAGAGTATTGGAACCTAATATGTAAGGATATAAAGGGTACGTGAAATAACATGTAACGTTATAGACTACAGAGGGTATAGGACCATGAGTTAGTGTTTGTTCGTGATTGATTAGTTTTCTTTTCATTAGTGAATACAACTCCCAATTCTCTGTTATTAAAATGTTATAATTGTTACAACAATTAATTTGAAACATATTTCGTCTGTATTTGTATGTTACGTTACCATTAATATTTAATTAAAATAATACTATTTGTATGTTAAGTGACCATTACTATTTAATTAAATTTATAAGAATAAGAGCATGTTTTTTTATATCCGTTTGATTTAACTTTAAAAAAAAGAACATTTTCTAATATATATGTTGTAATTTGTCATCACACGCATGTTCTACATTTCAACCAACAGTGTAGCATGAACTAGCAAACTTTTATAAGACACTTACAGTGGTTTAATAATAGCTTTTACCCTATTTTAAAAGGTTTAATTGCCAGATACAACTTTTTATGAACATCTTCCTTTCCGAATATTTAATAACATAAGGTCGTGCAATTGCTCAGATTACAAAGTCTAAATATTTTTTTTGAAATAACAAATGTTTGGTTTTATGAGAAAGCAAATACAGCTTATAGTCCACTTAGCCTGTGAAATTTTACCATTCAACATCAAACAAATTGCAACAGAAATGATTTACTGATTTTCTGATAGTGACATATATTACGAAAAATCACAAAAAAGTCTAGAAAAATCTAAATAGGGTAAATAAGTATTTATAGCTCCTATATTTACGCTTTTCATAAAACAATACCAGATTTAGAGTTATTTGTAGCTGCTTCATTTTATTTGGAATAAGACATTTTAATGATATATTACACTACTAAGACCTTAATTAATCATAACAATTACATCTTTGAACAATTACAAAATAAATGTATATTTTAACGCTGTTTGTTGAAAAGCGCATATTGAATTACCCCACCCACTGAAATCACAATAGAGAAATTGCATATCAAAGGTAATGCTATTTTATATGCATTTCTTGTTACAGTTTAAGACAAATACTCAAATTAAGATTGATGATGAAGTGTTGGGTTAATATATTGGCCTCTATATGGTAGCCGTCGGCATTGTCGGCAGCTATTAATAGCCCATTGCGAGCATCATTCCTTGATAAAATTTTTTTGAAAAGTGAAAGGTAAATACTTAAGATGTATGGTGAAGCGCCGGATGTTGGGGTGGGGGTGGGGTGTGTGAGTGGAGTGCGGATAATATATTGACCACTATATTGTAGTTGTCGGCAATAATGTATTAATCCATTGTTAGCGTTATTGTTAACCTCATTCATAATGGTCATACCAACTTACGCTGCAACTGCGCACAGTTATTAAGAATACCATAATAATAGGCATAATAGAGCTCAAAGGTTTTTAGACAATTCCTTAAATATATATTTATGCTTAATCTACATACATGGATAGTAAATTTAATTTAATTTAACCATTTAACTGTTCCTACACAAAACTATCATAACACCATGGGTAAATATCCTTATATAGTTAAACATTTATACTATAGTAATTGATGTTGCAGCATTCTTGTAAGTTATACTACTTCTATGCCATAATTCGCAATGTTAATTACTAGTATATCAATAACTCATAGCTTTCACTATTGAAAGATAATGCCAAATCTAGTACAACATCGCAAAAAGCTTGAATACCCCTTACCGATTTATATATTATTTGCAACCCGTTATATGCTGATATGCTGAGAGTCAAGCAATGGAGCTACTAGTATCATTTTTTCTAGTCATTGGTATGACCCGGCTGGATATTGAACCCACGACATCCCGCATGCGAGACGGATGACCTACCATTACGCCACCACTGTAGTTCTTAGCGCCAAACTGCAAGGTGAGGTGAAGTACTTATACTGCCTAATTACTAGTAGTTTGTATTACTGTTATACACAATTTACAGTTCTGATCGATGCAAGAGATCTATCAAGATATACCACCACCTATCTTGGTCACCACTTATTATTCAAAGTGATATTTTCAAGAATGAGTCATGTTACAAAAACACTAGAAGAGGATGTTGACATTTGAAACCTCTTCACTTATGTTCTCATAGTAAACTAGTATTAATTTAGTCCATACTTTTGAGTAGAAAACATATTTAAGCCAGAAAATATTACAGCCAAATTTCGTGTTTATCTGATTTCCTTTCTGATTTTGAAATAATTTTACCTTTTTTGGTATGCTAACTTTTTAATGTGTGTTGATACATGTTTGTCATGTATGCACTACCTATACTGCAAAATGATCCGTTGGCCCTGCTTCGTAGTAAGCAAGGTCATTCATAGAGAACATGACAAAGTGCACTTGTTCTTAAATGTGTTCGCGATATGAAATTGAAATGATACATTTGGCATATGTTTCAAAGTATTTGGCATATGTTTCAAAGTATTATTATATTCTATTGAGTTGATTGCGAAGGCTCCTAAGTTATAAGTCTTTCACAAACTATGTTAACTATTTGATGTTGCGTTTGTATTAGCATAGTCTGACTGTAAGTTACTGTAAGGCCCTATGCATATAAACAGAGAAGTGACTGCATTAACAACATACAATTAAAATGTTAAAGAAGTACCCCGCCAGATAATGGCAAAAGTACATTACAAAACCGTTTATTAAAACTATCCACGTGTTCAGGTCATATACTTATGTATATGTACCGAATTAAACGTATTCGCGGGTTCCTAAAATACTCGTGATTGAATATGCGTAAAAATAATTATGAGTTGATAACTCTTAATTTGATGCTGCAGTTTTGGAGTTTGTCCTGGCTGGTTAAAGCCGTTTATATTGTGTCGATAGAGTTTGGATTCTCAAAATGTGTAAGTTAGGAGTCTCAAAATGTTTTAGTTATATACAGATTTAGAAATGGTGTATGTTGTAAACTGTGCCACTTGAAGGGACTTTAACATGCCATAATCTGACCCAAAAGTATATTTCAAGGAGCAGGGGTCATATTGGTTATATTTTTCTAGCAACGAAGGTACAAGTCAAGTTTGTTACAAGGGACAGTATACATGTAAATGATCACAGTTATAATCTAAAATATGTCGTATTATGACTATAATTTTGTACTGACAATAGTTTGGGAGCAAAAATACTGTAATTTTGTATTGCAAATAAAAAAAACACTAACAGTTTAGAAAAATGTATTATGTAACTTAATTACCATGAGTTTTTCAATACGGGATTTCTAGCCTGAGTGAGAGTTTCGCACAAACAAACGAGTGCGCTATATTTGGACGTATTGTCATGTGTATCATCACTCGGTATTGAAAAACTCATGGTAATAAAACTCTTTATACTTTCCTTATCTCTCTCCAAAGTTATTATCAAAGAAGCTTGGATCACAGATGTCATGTTTTGCTAACAAAGAATGCATAAAGTTTATGTAAGTCAAGTAATAAGAAGGATCCTTAAT
This sequence comes from Cyrtodaria siliqua, assembly GCA_037043455.1. NCBI lineage: Eukaryota > Metazoa > Mollusca > Bivalvia > Adapedonta > Hiatellidae > Cyrtodaria > Cyrtodaria siliqua. The sequence goes on from JAWPHD010011906.1 coordinate 66,246, forward strand.
CAAGGTATTGTTTTTTTTTATCAAGCACAGTCAGATATGTACATATATACATATTTGAGTTTTTAAAGCTTCGTCAGTCATACTGCGACTACCTAATGCTTTTCACAATAATAGTTCTGTGCAGATAAAGTGTTTCTGTTGCAAATACGTAAAGAAATAATATTTTAATGCCAAATACTTGGGTATTTATAGTTGCCGACAATACCGACGATCATACATTAGTCAATGTTTCACCCCCCAGTGCTTACCCGTCGACCTTATTATGAATGTTTACACAAAAATGTTCTATGAAACTGCCTATAACACAGATTTACATTGAAATGCAGATCCATTGTAATTAAGTGGGTGGGGTAATTCAATATGCGAATTTTAAGAAACAGTGCTAAAATAGGCATGTATATGCATAGTTCATTCAAACTTTTCAATTTTTATTATTTAGCTATGTTTTTATATTGTAATACCTCATTGAAATGTATTATTCGTAACAAAATGTTGCAGATATACATATACATAAACCTGCAGTGATTTTATGACAAACGCACATTTTTTAGCCATAAAAAACTTATTTCCCCTATCTAGGTTTTTCTAGACTTTTTTGTGATTTTTTGCGATATATGTATCTATCAGAAAATCAGAAAATCATTTCTGTTGCAATTTGTTTGATGTGGGTTCACAGGCTGGGTGGACTATTATGTCATATGAGATTGTAAAGAGAATTCACACAGTTGTTACTGTCAGTCCGTTTTTTTTTCACTTTTCCGAAAACTATGATTTTTCACTTACGACGTTATAATTCTAGACCATCGATATATAGAGATTATTTAAATGCTGGGATGGATTATAGGGAAATCCTTCAAGAGTGGTATAGACGTGTGGTTCTTTTCACAAACGAGCGTATGAGAGTGAGTGAAAAAACAAAACACGTCTACCATCGATTGAAGGATTCAATAATCGATTCGGGCAGTTAATTAATCTATTTATAACATTGTAAGTCAGTTTACTGACGCCATCACTCAACGTCGCAACGTTAGTTATTACGTCGCAACGTTAGTTATTATTGTGTTCTGAGTTAGTTATTAATTTAATATTTAGCGATTATGGATGAATATTCTTGCATCTATCCACCATGTAATATGCGGATCCCCGTGAGGTTGCCGGGGTAGAATACAACCACTGCAAACACACTATCACATGCAGAGGTAGGACCCCTACCCACCCCCACACACACACCCATTCATTTAAATTTATTCATTTTTTACCATGCTCATTCAAGGTCATGACACCGCGTACGCAAACGTGGAAACGTGGCTCCATCGTAAATGGCAGCAACTCTGCAGTTCTGCAGGTAAGACGGTTCTAGGCCCATTCTACATATTTTATCTTGATGTAAGTGGAGGATGAGCCTGGTATTTTCATTCCTGTTAGGCGTCATATAACCTTTCATGTGTTGGTGCGCCTTAAAACCCAATTCAATTCAAAGTAAAACGCGGAAAGCCTTATCCCGAATGCAAAAAAATACTTTCTATCCGGAATGTAAAACACGGATATCCTAATCGGTATGTAAGAACACCCACGGTTGTCGGCTTAAAATAAACACACACATTTAAGTATTGGTATGCTCTTGTGTCAAACGCATTTAGCAAAACTACATCACAGTATGTTAGTAATTTTAACTATACGTACGCATGATTCAAATAAAGTAGTTTTAGCTTCTTTAGATTTACCTACTGACGTATGCATCATATTTTCTGGATTAAATAGCTATTTTACGTTAGAATTTCTTATACTAATATACTGCTGAATATGTTGACTATTTGAATGAGCAAACAAAAATCAAAGTGTATACTCGCAAATATGATTAACGAAAATATTCCTTCCTTTGTTTCATTTCCTACTTTGCGCACTGACGATAACGAACATATTCTTACCTTGTCCCAATTCCTACTTTGCGCACGGACTATTCCGGAATTGAACCGCGCATTTTGAGAATTCCGATAATTCCGCGCATTTCAATGATTCTTACTTTGCGCAGAGCAATTCCGGAATTGTCCATATTCTTATTTTGCGCATAACATATATATTTAATCGCATAATGATAAAACGAATAAACAGGGGAATCGCTGCTGACTTTTTGAGAGTCGTGTTGTCATCATGCCGTCGATATTGGACATGGACATTGATGGCGAGACTGAAATAGAACGTTTAGTTTTCGAAGTACGGTCTTCTGACGAAACTACTGATACGGCGGAGGATGACGACTATGACACATCGGAAACAGAGACAGTCAATAAAAGTGAAATGTGACCTAGTGCTCGTTTGAAATTATTGTCATGAATTTTTATAAATTTACAAAAATAATAGAAACAGCAATTGTAAAAGAAAATTGAATTGGAGCTACATGTAGGTCTATAAAAAATAGCAATCTTACTAAAAATACAATGACTGAGAACTATAACAAATATATAGAATTTAAATAAAAATAATATAAAAACGTATATATTATATATGTTTGAGTATATACTCAGAGACTGATGTTTGAACCTTTGTGGTTGAGTTCTTCTCTCTAGAGTTGGAAATACTACCGCTACTCTACCAGTTGTGGTATTTTCTTGATATGTCGTCAAACATTATATTATCAATTTATAGAAAAGTCAGACATGCATCAGAAAGCCAGATACGCAGCAATATATATATACGAGGGGTGTTCATTATATTTTGTCAATTGAGGTGTTATTCCTAGAAAAAAAATACATAATTTAAAAACATTCTTTAAATTTCTTCAAAGTACTATCCATTAGTTTGTATGCAATGTTTTTATCTTTCTTTCTAAGCGTTTAAGCCACATTTGGAATGATTGTTGATATTGTAATTTAGGTACACCCTTAGCCACTGGACAATTGCTGACCCAAGGGACTTCCAATCAGGCTATTTTCGTCTTGAATGTATTTTTTCAGTAATAAACAAGAAATGTAACAGTAAGTGACAAATGCCCCCGAAGTGACCTGTAAGTGTGACCTTGACCTTGGAGCAATATGAAACCAACATATATATTTAAAAAAAATAAATAAAATAATAATAAAAATAAATAATAAAAAAAAATTAAAAATAAAAAAAAAAAAATTATTTTTATTTTTTCGCGACACGACGTCTTGTTGTGGTGAGCAATTGTGCGAAGTTATTTGAAAATCCGTTGATTATTGTCCGAGATATGAAGCGGAAACTATTGTATAGACAAACGGATTTTGAACTTTGATCTCTAAGTGTGACCTTGACCTTGGAGCCACGGACCTGGATTTTGTGCGCGACACGTCTTCTTGTTGTGGTGAGCAATTGTGCGAAGTTATTTGAAAATCCATCCATTATTGTCAGAGTTATGAAGCGGACACGAGTGTACAGACGAACGGATTTTGACCTTTGACCTCTTAAGTGAGACCTTGACTTTGGAGCCACGGACCTGGTTTTTGTGCGCGACACGTCGTCTTGTTGTGGTGAGCAATTGCGCGAAGTTATTTGAAAATCCATCCATTATTATAAGAGTTATGAAGCGGACACGAGTGTACAGGCGAACGGATTTTGACCTTTTACCTCTAAGTGTGACCTTGACTTTGGAGCCCCGGATCTGGTTTTTGTGCGCGACACGTCGTCTTGTTGTGGTGAGCAATTGTGCGAAGTTATTTGAAATCCATATATTATTGTCAGAGTTATGAAGCGGACCCGAGTGTACAGACGAACGGACAGACAGTGCGATTTCTATATGCCACCCTTCGGGGGCATAACAAGATAGAAGTCACACGGAAGAAGGTCAATGCGATTAAAGTGTACGCGGGAGTACAGTGACATTTTCCTGTTCCAAAAACAAGAGCCGCTTTGTGTGCCGGCGCGTTGCCATGTAGCAGAAAAGTGTTTGAGCTTCTTTAAAACTTTGTCTGTGTAGAACTTCGCATTGTCCCTTTCTCCTTTGGTACGGCGACTTGTACAGCATATCTTATGAAGAAAATTGCGTTAAGTTTACGAACAGTGTTGATTGTCTTAACAATACATGGACTCCTGGCTGTTTTAGTGACCCATATTTTGTTTTAAAGTTTCCTTTTTGGATAAAAAATAGAACCCTTTTCTAGTCTCTAGTAACTATTCTCGAAAACTTTCGATCATTGTATTTCGGGAATATTTTCAATAGCTGATGTGCATTTTTCGCACGAGCGAGTCTCCTCAAACATCGAATGAGGTATTAAGCGAACTGTAATTGCCCTCACATGTAGAGAATTTCTTAAAATGATATTCACCTTTACTAATTATAAGCTAGACATCTAGCTAGGTCCCTGACCGGATACAGAGCATCTTCGGCCGAAAGCGTTTTGATAAGCAGCACCCCAAACGTGATGCTTTCGCTTTTTGGACTTCTAGATCTTGTGGCATCTTTGACAGACTATCGCCCGCCCTTGAGTGTAGATAACCAGTAGTAAACTTTCCTAGAAGACACCTGAGATGCCCCATAAACTTGAACAATTCCATTGTGAAAATCGTTTGGCCAGAATTTCAATTGAATTTACAGAAAAAGTAGATATAAAAATCGAACAGAAAAAAAATAGCATTCAAGGACGAGTCAACCACAAACACACACAGAAACAAAGAACAATTTTAAAGATGAATAATGCCAAATAAGACATCACAAACACAAAAGGGTTGACAATAGGGCTATATAGATTACAAACCATAATTTTACACAGTGGCCAATGATTACGTTCATGTACGATAAATATAGTATCGTTCGATGGGGAATGAATAGCTCTACGCAAGCGTGAAGTCAACTTATTTACTTAGTCATCTTCGAGCTTTTTTTGCATTGACAAAATATTATGAAACCCCTCGTACACATATCTATACTGGTTTACCTATTTATCAGACGAATCTATATACACCAGATTGAATTTATCCCAAACAAATTATATACCTGTATTTTTCAATATGATTAGTTACAGCTTATTCAAAAGAAATGCGCATAGAAGTATTCAGATTTTAGCATGTATATTAATGCATTTTAACAAAAGACATTTCTGCATGCTAATTGCTGGTATGTACAGGGTTGTTTCCAAATGTCAGATGAGCAAAGTATAGTTTAAATTTCTAATTTGCATGTATAATTATGTGGTGTTTTCCGTACAAATGACTTTTTCTATATAGATATAATATCAGTTTCAATTTATATATGATATGTCTGGCAGCTAATTGTTGTATGTACATGCTTGTTTTAAAGTGTATGTAGAATAATTTGAAATTATTTTATATAAAAGAAGACAATTATTGTTGGTACGGATGACCTTATATATAGCTATAATATCAATGTTCAATGTATATATGATATATCTGATAGCTAACTGCTGTATATACATGATTGTTTGAAATTCCCAGAGGAGTAAGTTTCGTGATAATCTCATAAAAATATGCGTTCGCTATAGATGATAGTAGCTATAGCTTCAATCAATGTTAATGGGCTAAGCATAGTAACTTTTTTTTTAATTGTTTGGACAAGAACAAAGAAATACAAAAAGACCGGACAGGGAAAGTAGCATTCAAGGAGGACAGTCAACCACAAAACACAGAAACAAACACGCAAACAGACAAACAAGAAGGCAAAGGCAATATTAAATGCAAAAGACAACACAAACACAAAAGGGTTGACAATAGGGCTACCGCCTTGAAACGGTCAGTGGCAAAGTAGGCCACTGGGGGTTTAAACCGGTTCTAGGGTGCACCAAACCTCACACTTACACTACTTTCATCCCATTAAAACAGGACAGTGTAAATAAATAAATCCCCGCCATGATCTAATCTCTAACCATCAAGGCAGCATCAATAGGCAATATAAGTAAAACACAAATATGCTCGTGTAAATATAATACAAAAAAACAATAGCCTAGAAAGCCACAATGAAGGTACTCAATGACTTGGCAGAAGCCAGAGCAGTAAGAGAATACACCATTAAGGGCACGACAAGAAAGATCATGGACAAACATCAAACGCCACCGTCCCAATGGGCTTTAGGTAGGCGTCATCATAGGGTCTACAGCCTGTCCGGTCATCGTACAATTAAAGAGGAAAGCATAGTGGCGAACTGTAAAAGGGTCCACCACCAAGCATGTAGTACGTTGCAGAATGATAGGGTCATAACCTCTTTTGATAAACTTTTTAACAAGTTTAACAAAGATAGTATGAAAGTGATCATGACCAAGAATCTTACGAAGTTTATAAATCACATCACCATATAAGTCAGGTTGTGATAGTCCTTGTCGCAGAAGAGTCCTTAAATTAAATTATATTTGGAAAGAAGATCAGGGTTACGATAATACAATTTTGCAAACGTTTTACGCAGTTTATGGTAACGGTAACCCTGAATGAGTAACTTTTTAGTTATACAAAGATTACGAATATTAAAGTCCTCAACTCGAGTACAAGCTCTAGAAAAACGAATAAGTTGAGACAGATACACCCCATAAGAAGTTGCTCGGGGAACATCCCCATCCAAGTGGGGATAATTAACAATGTCAAAATTAAAATCATCTCTCTTGTCATAGATTTTGCTAATTACTTTACCATTTTCAATCGAGAGATCTAAATCAAGAAAAGAAGCGTTATTATCAGATATATTTTCTTTAACAACGTTGATATTATTTTTTAATTCAGGAAACTCATTGTAAAGATGATTTTGAGTCGAAGCTTTGGGGCAATCAATAGGGAAGAACTGATTGCTGGAACAATGGCAACAGCTCACCAAAAGGTGTCGCAGTTTTAATTAAGAAGCAGTTAAAATTAACAATTTGCGGATATTATAGAAGATGACAATATAAGGTTTTTAACGTTATTGTGTTGGACTAGATAATGAGTGCGAATATCGAATTACAAATATATATGCGCCTAACAAAGGAAAAGCTATTAAATGTGTTTACGGTTATGTCAAAAATGTACTTAGCCAATAGAGATTGTCAAATTTAATTGGAGGTGATTTTAACAGAGTGCTTAAATCGATTGATTGATAGGAAAACGCGATCATATATAATTGGTCAAGATGAACAATTGTGAATGTAAAAAGTGTTACAAATGTAAAAAATGCTAACGCTAAATGTAAACAAGAGGCCCAAGAGGGCCTGTGGACGCTCTACTGGCTAACATGGCTCTTATAACATCAATGAAGCGCGTGACTGCCATTTATGTTTTACTGGAAGTTTCGGGCAAAAAACAAGCTAAATCAAGGGCCATAACTAAAGAAGCTGCTAAAGCTTAAAGATCAGATGGAAAATAAAGGCCCTACCGTATTAACAAGACAAAATATAGCATTTTTAACTAAATCAAGAGACATAACTCCTCTGTTACTGGCCCGACTGGTCCAAAATAGAGCTAAAAAAAAAATTAAATTAAAAAAAAAAATATATGAAAAAAAATGAATGAAAAAACAAAAATCAAACAAATTAAAAAAAAATCTCCAAAAAAAAAAAAAATCAAAAAAAAAAAAGAAAGCCATAAAATCTGCTAAAGTTTGGCTAAGATCAGATGCAAAATAATACATGAGAGCTCTGTGCCATGTGGTTCCAGAGAAGAAGATTTTTTCAGTTTTTGCCTATACAAGCCTAAGTAAAACTGATCCCCAGGGTGGGGCCAAATGTGACCAATGGGTCACCATTTGAACAAACTTGGTAGAAGACCATAAGCTTATAGTAAATGCAAAATATCAAACCTCTGGCTGTTGCAGTTTCAGAGAAGAAGATGTTTTAGGTTTTTCCCTATACATGTCTATGTAAAACATGTGACCCTTGGGGCGGGGTCAAATGTGACCCGAGGATCACCATTTGAACAAACTTGGTAAAGGATCATGAGCTTATAGCAAATGCAAAATATTAAACCTCTGGCTCTTGCAGTTCCAGAGAAGATAAAAAAAAATCATATTTTCCCTATACAAGCATTTATGTAAAACTGTGAATCCCGGGGCGGGGCCAGGTGTGACCCCAGGGTCACCATTTGAACAAAATTGGTAAAGGACCAAAAGTTAATAGCAACAGCAAAATATTAAACCTCTGGCTCTTGCAGTTTCAGAGAAGAAGATTTTTAACGTTTTTCCCTATACATGTCTACTTAAAACATGTGACCCTTGGGGCGGGGACAAATGTGACCCCAGGGTCACCATTTGAACAAACTTGGTAAAGGACCATAAGCTTATAATAAATGTAAAATATCAAACCTCTGGCTCTTGTAGTTTCCGAGAAGATTTTTAAAAACAAATCCTATATAAGTCACCATTTGAACAAACTTAGTAGAGGACCATAAGCTGATGCTACATGTAATACATGAGAGAGCTCTGTGCCATGTGGTTCCAGAAAAGATTATTTTCAGTTTTTCCCTATACAAGCCTTTGTAAAACTGTGACCCCCGGGGTGGGGCCAAATGTGACACTGTGTCACCATTTGAACAAACTTGGTAGAGGACCACAAGCTTATAGCAAATGCCATTTGAACAAACTTGGTAGAAGACTATAAGCTTATAGCAAATGCAAAATATTAAACCTCTGGCTCTTGCAGTTTCAGAGAAGAAGATTTTTTAAGTTTTTCCCTTTACATGTCTATGTAAAATATGTGACCCTTGGGGCGGGGCCAAATGTGATCCCAGGGTCACCATTTGAACAAACTTGGTAAAGGACCATAAGCTTATAGTAAATGCAAAATATCAAACCTCTGGCTGTTGTAGTTTCCGAGAAGAAGATGAAGAAAAAAATCCTATATAAGTCTATGTAAAACTGTGACCCCCGGGGCGGGGACAACTTTGACCACAGAGTCACCATTTGAACAAACTTAGTAGAGGACCATAAGCTGATGCTACATGTAATACATGAGAGCTCTGTGCCTTGTGGTTTCAGAGAAGAAGATTTTTTAAAGTTTTTTCCTATATGTCTATATGAAAAACATGCAAAACCTCAATATACAAACTTTGGAACCCTGGGGCACGGCCATTTTTGACCCCGGGGACTTAATTCGAACAAACTTGATAGTCTAGGCATTGGCGATCATTTTAAAAGAAAAACTGTTGAAATCTGTCCAGCGGTTCTGGAGAAGAAGATTGTTTAAGGTTTCGACCATATATGGTAATGGCAGCCATCTTGGATGTAGCGCTGACCTAATTTTAACAAATCTAAAAAGCATTCATCTAAGGATCATCCATGTGAAGTTTGGTCAAAATTAGCCAAGCGGTTTCTGAGGAGAAGTCGTTTGAAGAAAAGTTAACGGACGGATGGACGACGGACGGACGACGGAAGACGGACAACACACCATCTCATCAGCTCTGCTGGACCTTGGCCAGTAGAGCTAAAAATGACACAAATCGCAAAGTATACTTAGCCCCTGTTATTATGATTACCGGATAAACATTTGGATTATGTATTACACATAAATACATGAATAATTGCAACACAAAATCTTATTAGATGTCTATTTTAACGCTTTTTAATTACAATTTATGTATATCTTAAGGTTTTAAACACATGAATTACCCCCACCCATATACATCACAATGAAGAATTCTGTATATGAAATGTAATAATAGTATATGCATTGGCACAAACCATTTTTGTGTTACTAAAAACAATCGGCAAGGGGGCATTTTACCCCTCTGCCTGGATAAGCAGTGGTCCTATTCTTCCCCGGGAACCACACGGCTTCGATAAAGAAGAATCTTTAGGGTGATACCCAGATCACAATACTAACTACTTACCATGTCAACTGTTTGTTAGTATTGGTGCAGTTGTTACAATATCACTAGACGCGAGAATCATTGCTCTTATGGTAGTATGTACTACACACCATAAGAGCTACGATTCTCGCAGCTACAATATCACCTGATTAGGATATGTATCTTAACATCGGTTGTGATGTTCTCCGTGATTGATTTAACCTAGGTTTGGGACTGTCAGTAACCATCAACCCTACTTTTGCGCACACAAGTGCAAGTGCAATGACTATTACATAAAAAGGAGTGTATTACCAATAAAGAGAGAGAGGGGGTGGAATGATACATAGAAATTTAGGAACCAGCCCTACTAACGAATAGACTCCTATGTTTCTTTAACGTGATGCGAGAAAAAAAAGCGATATGCGGGACCCCATGATTAACGTCCCCATCCGACGGACGTAGGTAAGGGAAAGGGTCTTGCCCAATAACACACGGATAAAATTCACCAGGCGCTGGTGAGGCTTAAACCAGGGTCCTCTGGATTTCAAGTCCCCCGTGTTATCAACTGCGTCAACAGGCTGTATGCGTAAAAGCAGGATGACGGCATTAAAATACATACAACTACATGTTAATTCGCCATTACGGTTATATTGAAGAAGCTGGGTTCATAACGGTCACTTTTTTCTAGCAAGTTAGAATCAAGTTCCTGTATGCCGAGTTGCAGTATGCCTGCAAGCATTATATATGCCCAGCTAATTGCTATTTTGATAAATTTGGCAATTAACGCTTCGGGATAATAAAAGACAATTAAGAATACTCAGTACATATTATCTCATTTAAATAATATAACTTAAGGACATATTTGATACAAACAAGAAAATGTATAACACAGATGTTATACCATGGGAAGTACGGACTACATGTAGATGGCGTGCAAGTAGTTGATCTGCAGGGAGGGCATAATGGAATTCCTGTGAATTACATCAATGATTGACAATTATGTTACTAGTATGTATTAAAAGAATTATAGTTTAATATTTTTCTTTTGGTTGTGTCTGATTTGAAAAATTATAGAAAGATGTTTTGACACTAGTGTAATTGTGTAATTGACAATTTTAAAATGTATGTATTTTAAAGTTGTGTTTATCCCAGAACAAAGTTTGTACAGATCAGTAAGTGTGCCAGGATCCCCGCCAGGACTCGAACCTGGATCTCTTTTCTCGAAAGAAAAGCATGCTTCCTTACACTACAGAGATGTTCCCAACTGCACACAGCGTACAAAAAAATCAGCCAAGTTAAATTTAGATTAAACATAATTTACTTCAAACTAAAACTGCTAGGCTCGCATTAACCATTCGAAAATCGCCATAGGCGAAGAGAAACCCAAACTGGCGAATTGAAATCATAAGAAATACATACCAAATTCGCCAGACATCGGCGGTCTGGCGAATCCAAATTTTCCGACCGACTTTGTCTAAAAAATCTCGGAAAATCCCAAATTCAAAAACACAGTCTTTACCGGTTTATAAGCCGCGGACACACTGAGTTTGTCCCCGCGACCGCGATCGGCGGACAGTTCACTCAACGTGTGGACAATAACTTTTGACCACCGCGACACAATCACCGCGATTCGCCGTGATCCGTATTGATTCGCACACCGCGTAACCCGGTGTGAAATCACAGGCCATCACCGCGATTTACCTTCATTATCAATGTACAATTTTCCAGTCAATTTAATGCATTATTATTCAATAACTATTAAAAAAATTAAGCAGAAGACATTTGGGAAAATTCAAATGCCCGGATAATGTATACTGGGTCACGATAGTTATATGGCGGTTCCTATTACCGACTTCGCGGTGACTGAACATAAAATTCAATTAGTAATTCTTATACTGGAAATTAGAATTATTTTAAATTAATCGTTATTTGTAAATAATTTTACTATTCTGCTGTTGATTATTAATACATCGATGGGTTCTTTAGTCAGAAATAATCCGATTTATTTTTTAAAGAATTCCGGATCATAAACCCATTATTAGTGCCACCTTGTTAATAGGTACACATATCGCAAAGGATCACATCGCAAAGGATTGTGGGTAGCCAATTTATGTCCGTTGAAGAGAAATGCGACTTTTGGAGAACAAAAACGAACAAGAGGGCCAAGTGGCCCTAAATCGATGACCTGAGTACTGACCCATTATCGAACTTCTTCTCAGGCCTAAAAAAACAACATATGTGTTTCCGGTTTCCCGACCGACACTACTTTATCACCGCCGACCCTAAATATTTTTAGCGAAAAAAACACAAAAAAAATAATTTTATTAGTCAGAGTTGTTAAAGGTGAAATATAGCGTGTAGCTGGGTGTCAAAGTGTGCATAAAAAAGGACAATCTAATAACATCAGTTTTTTTCGTTTTCCTAATCAGGTTAATGATAGATTAAGATTTGAAGTGTGGGTGGACCGCTGACCACGAAAATCGTCTGTAGCGTCAAAAAAATGGGAACCTTCGAAAGAGTTTGTAGTAAACACTTTGAGTTGGATTCGTGGGAAGTCCATCCTTTGGTTTCATTTTCATTGCATTTGGAGGACAAACGGCCATGCAGATTAAAAACAACAGCGATACCAACAATATTTTCTTACAAAAATGAGAAGTGCCTAACCCCGCCGTCTCCGAGCAAGTTTTATTCGCCGATTCGACCGGCGTTGAGGAAGAAATTATTAAATGAGGTAGGATAGAAGGTTTTGTTCAGTTATCTTAGCAATTCCTCGGGTATGTGTATGATAAATTGTAGAAAGGTATATAGTCTTAGATCTGTACATCGTGATTGTTTAGCTGTTGAATTAGATGCATGCGTCTTACGTGAACGGCGCTAATATAATGTAGCCGTCTTTTTCAAAAGATTGCTAAAAAGGTTTAGCATATAAATGTAAATGAATTCGGTGAAATAAACACTGTGTCGTTGTTTCAATATATATTTTGTATTATTTTTTTGTTTCTTTTTGTTTTTGTTTTAAATTATGCACCTTCTTCTTACAGTAGTGTTATATATTTATATAGAGTTATATATCGGTCTCTGGATTTGAAAATAATGACAAAATGTTTCATGGATGTCTATTAAAAGGCAGAAAATTGATAATGTTACTCGCTATTATATTAGTTCTGTAATGTTGCATGGCAAAACAACAACAATAACGGCTTTTACCTCATGCAGTAAGTAAACTAAGTGCTTTACAAGCATATATATATACTTTATATTCTAAATCAAAAATTTGATCTGTTAGATCTGTTTTTTCGATCTCTACATGTACATAATACATAATGTCGTGCTCATAATACATTTGACTATATTATTTAGATCATAGTATTTTTCGCTCCTCGTGCGCGATGAACACGTTTCTCACGCATCATATATCCGTCTTGTGCAATACGCGGCTCGCCGCGGCGGTATTGCACCGCTCACGGCACTGCAATATACAGGAAATGTAGGCATATCATAAAACCTTAAATGGTGCGTGATTTTGTCATATACCGACGTATGTACCCTGATTAGGCTGTACTTCAATAGGGCACCGCAATAGTTGATTAGTCGGTGTGTGGTATATTGTTAGTTGGGGGCACGTGGAGAGCGTGTCATACTGGGAATCCGAATCTCATACACCACTATAGAGAGTTGGGAGGCGGCGGGGACTTATGGTATATAGAATACTATAGAAATTAGATGCTGTTTCATTTATTTTTTTATTTATCAATTATACTTACTAAACTCTAAATATATTTTTTCAATGTCTACTTTTCGGCAAAAATAAAGTCCTTATAATCTGACGCTCGTATTAATGTACAAGTATTAGACCATGTCCATTCATTCGGAATATACTGCATTTCGCGC
>JAWPHD010011907.1:0-5000 GCA_037043455.1 Cyrtodaria siliqua
CAAATCCACATCAACTACATTTTATGGTGGTACAACGATGTTATGGTAATAAATAACACAAAAAAAAATCATTTGAGCAAAATGATGTAATTGTTAATTAATTGGTTAATAATGCATGTTGTTATCACGATGTGTAAAAATAACGCAAAAGTCGTTATTATAAAGTGATACAAAACACATTGACGGTGCATGAAATATGAATTTTGTTCTAGCTTTGAAAATACACTCAATAACGTAGTTTTGAAATTCAAATCGTATGATTGATTTTAATATGAATTTTGTTCTAGCTTTGAAAATAAACTTAATAACGTAGTTTTGAAATTCATATCGTATGATTGATTTTAACATTTCGTTGTTCAATAATTCAGATCCGGGGTAACTGCTATCAGGGCTTTATATAGCCCAGCTGCTATCTTAAATAAGCAATGACTTGTGTATACCCCTAGACGCCATGTAATGTGATGAACTAAATGGCCATTAACTATTCTTTTAGATGAAATACTTATTTTGTACATCTGTATTCCTCATCTGTTTAGAAATAACTATTTGCAGATTTGAACATGGAATAAATAAATACCGAACTAGAATACAGAAAACAAAATATCAATATTTCAGTTTTAAATCACTATCGCTTTCAGTAGTTTTCCCACAATCATATATATCACTAGAAACGCTGTCAACTTATCAATAAAATATGAACAACATATAATATGTGTTGTTCATATTTTATTGATAAGTTGACCTAATATGTGACGGCCATCGCATATGTGATGGCCATCGCATATTATTTTGACCTGAAACAAAATGTTCTCTTGGAATGATATTATTTCATATTGGCGATATTCGACTGAATATCTAACCACCATAATACTACTGTCAACATGGTCTAGAGGTAGAATGTCCGCCTCGCGTGCGGGAGGTCGTGGGTTCAATTACCACCCGGGTCATCCAAAGTTTTATAAAACTTTTTTTAAAGAATTTGAGTAGAAACGTACCGGCCCATGAAATGGTGCGTGTACTGGCTGACGATGCTAAGAAACCTGTCATAAGTACAGTGGAGACCTTGCTTTGCTGTTATGTCCTCAGTGGATGTGACATTATAAGCTATCTGTATGTACGAGGGAAAATGCAGTCTGCAAAAATTGCTATGAGTATGTTTGGTCAGTTTTCACACATAGACTAGTTTGGACATCCATGACAAATTATGGAAAATACTGATTCAGTCATAAATCAGGCTAGACTGTTCTTTGTCGTTTTGTATGGAGGGTGGGATTTTGTTTCTTGACATTCTTCGAGTTCGTTTATTTGTCCCGGGTATAACCGTTGTCTCGCTAGCACAGTCGAATTTGGTAAAATTGTTAATTACTGACAGCTGCTTCCATTCATGATGGAAAAGTTAAAACGTCCAGCTTTTCTTAAGGAAACATTTTGCAAGTGCAACAAGTCGAAATTATGTCGGCTGATTTCTGCCACTTGTCGTCTTTTCATTACCCCCCCCCCCCACACACACACACACACCACCACCACCACACACCACCCCCACCCACACACCCCACCCACCCCCCCCCCCCCCCCCCACACACACACCATCCCACCCCACGAAAAGACGACAGAGCGACAGAACAAAAAGGCGAAAAGACGACAAAACGCCACGCGAAATTACGACACTTCAGCCACGAAAAGACGCCATTTGATATTGTCTCTTTTCGTTATTTCGTGTGGCCTTCTGTCGTCATTTCGCTTCTAATCTGTCGTCTTTTCGTTCTGTCTTTTTTATGTTTTGTCGTCTTTTCGCGCTGCATTTGTCGTCTTTTCGTTTTGTCGTTTTTTCGGTCTGTCGTCTTTTTTTGTTCTCGTTCTGTCGTCTTGTCGTTCTGTCGTCTTTTCGCCTTCCGGTTGACATGCGCGTTTCGGTCATTGCGGTCATTTCATGGTGACTTCTGGAAGTCGGGACGATTTTAAATTGTTGAGAAAAATTGGTAAAAAAAGACAGGATGTGTGCATACCATAACTAGTGTTGGGAATCGGTTCATGATCGATCATCAGAATATTTAACCGACCGATGATCGATCATTAATCGATTAAACATGGCTGCTATAAAAGACAGGTGTAAGCCTTTTTCAGACTATAATGAAGAAAAGAATCACATTTCAAGTATGTTCTGGTAATAAAGGAACTGAGTGAAAGTTGTGATACCCACTATAAATATGTGACTACTTGTTGCAAAATTATAACTCATTTTTATTTTCTTGTATTTTAGTACAGGAGAATGAAATAAGCCATAATTTTCAGCAACTGAGTAAAGTCGATCATGAAAAATTGTAATCGATTAATCAGATCAAAGGCATAACTGATTGATGATCGATCAAATCGATTAATCGAAACAACACTACCTTATGGTCAATCAATAATAAACAGAGCAGAACAAACTTTTATTCAGACTTAAACAGTTTCTCGTCTACAACGTTTTTACAATATATACATCTAATAAACGGAGGGTTACTATTTCTTTTAAATGTTGTTTTATGACCGCAGAATGATTCATTTAATATGAATATTAAAACAAAGTAATATATAAATATTTTGAAATTTAGTAGTAACTTTCCGGGACAGATACTGATGATCATGTCTGGACCAGTCGTACTAATTATCATGTTTGGAGTAAACTTTAAATTTTTATTAATTAAATTGGTATGTATCAATGTAGGATGGTTAAGCGGACATAACTATTGTGTTTATATAGAAATGTAATAAAATGATATGTAATTAATGATTTACTTTCCGGGGCCACTTAAAAATAGACATGATCAGTCGTGCGCAGCAGAACCAGGAAACGGGGTTTAGTGGTGACGATGAAATCATAAACGTTTGACATTTAATGGAAAAACAGGATTTGAATAAAACGCATATATTTGCTGATAGATATACGTATATGATACTTTTATCAAAATAAAAAGAACACCCCTTTAGAGGATCCCATTTAAAAAATATATTTCTAAAGACTTCTACCTTGGTGTGGTAAAGGGGCTTAAGTGCCGTTAGAGTTTAGGTGCTGTCGGTAGGTCAAATCAAACCAAACAGACCAATGGGAAGAGGCCAAACCAAACAGACCAATGGGAAGAGGCCAAACCAAACAGACCAATGGGAAGAGGCTAAACCAAACGTAATCGAGCGCATTCTAGTTTTACTTTCTTTTGTGTGAGACGCATTTGTCTTTGGTTCAAGCATGACCCAACTAGTTGGTATTTTTTATACAGACACAGACAGGCGATGTACCACGGTCAACACCACCTGGTTATTGTAGAATACAGACAGTGACAGGTGATGTACCGCTGTCAGCACCACCCGGGTATTGTAGAATACAGACACAGGCAGGCGATGTACCACGGTCAACACAACCCGGTTATTGTGGAATACAGCCAGTGACAGGTGATGTACCGCTATCAGCACCACCTGGTTATTGTAGAATACAGACAGAGACAGGCGATGTACCTCTGTCAACACCACCTGGTTATTGTAGAATACAGACAGAGACAGGCGATGTACCTCTGTCAACACCACCTGGTTATTGTAGAATACAGACAGTGACAGGCGATGTACCTCTGTCAACACCACCTGGTTATTTTAGAATACAGAAAGACAGGTGATATACTGCTATCAACACCACCTGGTTATTGTACAAAACAGACACCGACAGGCGATGTACCGCTGTCAGCAGCGCTTGTTTATTGTAGAATACAAAAAGACAGGTGATATACTGCTATCAACACCACCTGGTTATTGTACAAAACAGACACTGACAGGCGATGTACCGCTGTCAGCAGCGCTTGGTTATTGTAGAATACAGACACTGACAGGCGATGAACCGCTCTCAGCACCACCTGGTTATTGTAGAATACAGACACTGACAGGCGATGTACCGATGTCATCACCACATGGTTATTGTAGAATACAGACACTGACAGGCGATGCACCAATATCAACACCACCTGGTTATTGTAGAATACAGATACAGGTAGGGGAAGTACTGTCGTCAGACCCGCCTGGTTCTTGTAGAATCAGACTCGCCTGGTTCTTGTAGAATACAGACGCTGACAGGCGATGTACCGATGTCAGCACCACCTGGTTATTGTAGAAAAACAGACACTGGCAGGAGGCTATGTACCACAGTCAGCACCATTGGTTATTGTAGAATACAGACACTGACAGGCGATGTGCCTGTCTAGCTCTCTGTCTGGCCCTCTGTCTGCCTCTCTGTCTGTCTGTCTGTCTGTCTGTCTGTCTGTCTGGCCTGTCCAGCCTGTCTGGCTCTCTGTCTGTCTGTCTGTCTGTCTGTCTGGCCTGTCTGTCTGTCTGTCTGTCTGTCTGTCTGTCTGGCCTGTCTTGGTCTCTGTCTGGCCAGTCTTGCTCTCTGTCTGACCTTCTGTCTGGCCCTCTGTCTGGCCCTCTGTCTGTCTGTCTGTCTGTCTGTCTGTCTGTCTGTCTGTCTGTCTGTTGGGTCTCTGTCTGGCCTGTCTGGCTCTCTGTCTGGCCCTCTGTCTGTCCGTCTGTCTGTCTTGTCTGTCTGTCTGTGTGTCTGTGTGTCTGTCTGTCTGTCTCTCTGTCTGACCTGTCTGGGTCTATCTCTGGCCAGTCTTGCTCTCTGTCTGGCCCTCTGTCAGGCCCTCTGTCTGGCCTTCTGTCTGTCTGTCTGTCTGTCTGTCTGTCTGTCTGTCTGTCTGTCTGTCTGTCTGTCTGTCTGTCTGTCTGTCTGTCTGTCTGTCTGTCTGTCTGTCTGTCTGTCGTTCTGTCTGTCTGTCCTGTCTGGGTCTCTGTCTGGCCTGTCTAGGTCTCTGTCTGGCCTGTCTGGCTCTCTGTCTGGCCCTCTGTCTGTATGTCTGTCTGTCTGGCCTGTCTGTCTGTCTGTCTGTCTGTCTGTCTGTCTGTCTGTCTGTCTGTCTGTCTGTCTGTCTGTCTGTCTGTCTGTCTGTCTGTCTGGCCTGTCTGGGTCTCTGTCTGGC
>JAWPHD010011907.1:20000-79840 GCA_037043455.1 Cyrtodaria siliqua
GACTGGTACATCACCTGTGTTCGTATTCTACAATAACCGGGTGTTGTTGACTGGTACATCACCTGTGTCTGTATCCTACAATAACCAGGTGGTGTTGACTGGTACATCACCTTTGTCTGTTTTCTACAATAACCAGGTTGTGTTGACAGTGGTACATCACCTGTGTCTGTATTCTACAATAACCAGGTGGTGTAGACTGGTACATCAACTGTGTCTGTATTCTACAATAACCAGGTGGTGTTGACTGGTAAATCACATGTGTCTGTATCCTACACTAACCAGGTGGTACTGACTGGTACATCAGCTGTGTCTGTATTCTACAATAACCAGGTGGTGTTGACTGGTACATCACTTATTGTCCTACAATAAGCAGGTGGTGTTGACTGGTACATCACTTATTGTCCTGCAATAACCAGGTGGTGTTGACTGGTACATCACCTTTGTCTGTATTCTACAATAACCAGGTGGTGTTGACTGGTACATCACGTATTGTCCTACAATAACCAGGTGGTGTTGACTGATACAACACCTGTGTCTGTATCCTACAATAACCAGGTAGTGATGACTGGTACATCACCTGTGTCTGTATTCTACAATAACCACGTGGTGCTGACTGGTACATCACCTGTGTCTGTATTCTACAATAACCAGGTGGTGCTGACTGGTACATCACCTGTGTCTGTATCCTACAATAACCAGGTGGTGTTCTCTGGTACATCACCTGTGTCGTCTGTATTCTACAATAACCAGGTGGTGCTGACTGGTACATCACCTGTGTCTGTATTCTACAATAACCAGGTGGTGCTGACTGGTACATCACCTGTGTCTGTATTCTACAATAACCAGGTGATGTTGACTGGTACATCACTTATTGTCTTACAATAACCAGATGGTGTTGACTGGTACATCACTTATTGTCCTACAATAACTATGTGGTGCTGACTGGTACATCACCAGTGTTTGTATTCTACAATAACCAGGTGGTGTTGACTGGTACATCACTTATTGTCCTAAAATAACCAGGTGGTGTTGACTGATACATCACCTGTGTCTGTATTCTACAATAACCAGGTGGTGATGACTGGTACATCACCTGTGTCTGTATTCTACAATAACCAGGTGGTGCTGACTGGTACATCACGTGTGTCTGTATTCTACAATAACCAGGTGGTGCTGACCGGTACATCACCTATGTCTGTATCCTACAATAACAAGGTGGTGTTCACTGGTACATCACCTGTGTCGTCTGTATTCTACAATAACTAGGTGGTGCTGACTGGTACATCACCTGTGTCTGTATTCTACAATAACCAGGTGGTGCTGACAGTGGTACATCACCTGTGTCTGTATTCTACAATAACCAGGTGGTGCTGACTGGTACATCACCTGTGACTGTATTCTACAATAACCAGGTGGTGTTGACTGGTACATCACCTGTGTCTGTATTCTACAATTACCAGGTGGTGTTGACTGGTACATCACCTGTGTTCGTATTCTACAATAACCGGGTGTTGTTGACTGGTACATCACCTGTGTCTGTATCCTACAATAACCAGGTGGTGTTGACTGGTACATCACCTTTGTCTGTTTTCTACAATAACCAGGTTGTGTTGACAGTGGTACATCACCTGTGTCTGTATTCTACAATAACCAGGTGGTGTAGACTGGTACATCAACTGTGTCTGTATTCTACAATAACCAGGTGGTGTTGACTGGTAAATCACATGTGTCTGTATCCTACACTAACCAGGTGGTACTGACTGGTACATCAGCTGTGTCTGTATTCTACAATAAGCAGGTGGTGTTGACTGGTACATCACTTATTGTCCTACAATAAGCAGGTGGTGTTGACTGGTACATCACTTATTGTCCTGCAATAACCAGGTGGTGTTGACTGGTACATCACCTTTGTCTGTATTCTACAATAACCAGGTGGTGTTGACTGGTACATCACGTATTGTCCTACAATAACCAGGTGGTGTTGACTGATACAACACCTGTGTCTGTATCCTACAATAACCAGGTAGTGATGACTGGTACATCACCTGTGTCTGTATTCTACAATAACCACGTGGTGCTGACTGGTACATCACCTGTGTCTGTATTCTACAATAACCAGGTGGTGCTGACTGGTACATCACCTGTGTCTGTATCCTACAATAACCAGGTGGTGTTCTCTGGTACATCACCTGTGTCGTCTGTATTCTACAATAACCAAGTGGTGCTGACTGGTACATCACCTGTGTCTGTATTCTACAATAACCAGGTGGTGCTGACTGGTACATCACCTGTGTCTGTATTCTACAATAACCAGGTGATGTTGACTGGTACATCACTTATTGTCTTACAATAACCAGATGGTGTTGACTGGTACATCACTTATTGTCCTACAATAACTATGTGGTGCTGACTGGTACATCACCAGTGTTTGTATTCTACAATAACCAGGTGGTGTTGACTGGTACATCACTTATTGTCCTACAATAACCAGGTGGTGTTGACTGATACATCACCTGTGTCTGTATTCTACAATAACCAGGTGGTGATGACTGGTACATCACCTGTGTCTGTATTCTACAATAACCAGGTGGTGCTGACTGGTACATCACGTGTGTCTGTATTCTACAATAACCAGGTGGTGCTGACCGGTACATCACCTATGTCTGTATCCTACAATAACAAGGTGGTGTTCACTGGTACATCACCTGTGTCGTCTGTATTCTACAATAACTAGGTGGTGCTGACTGGTACATCACCTGTGTCTGTATTCTACAATAACCAGGTGGTGCTGACTGGTACATCACCTGTGTCTGTATTCTACAATAATCAGGTGGTGTTGACTGGTACATCACTTATTGTCTTACAATAACCAGATGGTGTTGACTGGTACATCACTTATTGTCCTAAAATACCCAAGTGGTGCTGACTGGTACATCACCTGTGTTTGTATTCTACAATAACCAGGTGGTGTTGACTGGTACATCACCTGTGTCTGTATTCTACAATAACCAGGAGGTGCTGACTGGTACATCAGTTGTGTCTGTATTCTACAATAACAAGGTGGTGTTGACTGGTAAATCACTTATTGTCCTACAATAACCAGGTGGTGTTGACTGGTACATCACCTGTGCCTGTATTCTACAATAACCAGGTGGTGTTGACTGGTACATCACTTATTGTCCTACAATAACCAGATGGTGTTGACTGGTACAACACCTGTGTTTGTATCCTACAATAACCAGGTGGTGTTGACAGGTACATCACTTATTGTCCTACCATAACCAGGTGGTGTTGACTGGTACATCACCTGTGTTTGTATCCTACAATAACCAGGTGGTGTTGACTGGTACATCACCTGTGTTTGTATCCTACAATAACCAGGCGTTGTTGACAGTGGTACATCTACCTGTGTCTGTATTCTACAATAACCATGTGGTGTTGACTGTTACATCACTTATTATCCTACAATAACCAGGTGGTGTTGACTGGTACATCACTTGTGTTTGTATCCTACAATAACCAGGTGGTGTTGACTGGTACATCACCTGTGTTTGTATCCTACAATAACCAGGCGGTGTTGACAGTGGTACATCTACCTGCATCTGTATTCTACAATAACCAGGTGGTGTTGACTGGTACATCACATGTGTCTGTATCCTACAATAACCAGGTGTTGACAGTGGTACATCATCTGTGTCTGTATTCTACAATAACCAGGTGGTGTTGACTGGTACATCACCTGTGACTGTATTCTACAATAACCAGGTGGTGTTGACTGGTACATCACCTGTGTATGTATTCTACAATAACCAGGTGGTGTTGACTGGTACATCACCTGTGTTTGTATTCTACAATATCCGGATGTTGTTGACTGGTACATCACCTGTGTCTGTATCCTACAATAACCAGGTGGTGTTGACTGGTACATAACCTGTGTCTGTATTCTACAATAACCAGGTTGTGTTGACAGTGGTACATCACCTGTGTCTGTATTCTACAATAACCAGGTGGTGTTGACTGGTACATCAGCTGTGTCTGTATTCTACAATAACCAGGTGGTGTTGACTGGCACATCACATGTGTCTGTATCCTACAATAACCAGGTGTTGCTGACTGGTACATCAGCTGTGTCTGTATTCTACAATAATCAGGTTGTGTTGACTGGTACATCACTTATTGTCCTACAATAAGCAGGTGGTGTTGACTGGTACATCACTTATTGTCCTACAATAACCAGGTGGTGTTGACTGGTACATCACCTATGTCTGTATTCTACAATAACCAAGTGGTGTTGACTGGTACATCACTTATTGTCCTACAATAACCAGGTGGTAATGACTGATACAACACCTGTGTCTGTATTCTACAATAACCAGGTAGTGATGACTGGTACATCACCTGTGTCTGTATTCTACAATAACCAGGTGGTGCTGACTGGTATATCACCTGAGTATGTATCCTACAATAACCAGGTGGTGTTCACTGGTACATCACCTGTGTCGTCTGTATTCTACAATAACCAGGTGGTGCTGACTGGTACATCACCTTTGTCTGTATTCTATAATAACCAGGTGGTGCTGACTGGTACATCACCTGTGTCTGTATCCTACAATAACCAGGTGGTGTTGACTGGTACATCACTTATTGTCTTACAATAACCAGATGGTGTTGACTGGTACATCACTTATTGTCCTACAATAACCAGGTGGTGCTAACTGGTACATCACTTCTGTTTGTATCCTACAATAACCAGGCGGTGTTGACAGTGGTACATCTACCTGTGTCTGTATTCTACAATAACCAGGTGGTGTTGACTGGTACATCACCTGTGTTTGTATCCTACAATAACCAGGCGGTGTTGACAGTGGTACATCTACCTGTATCTGTATTCTACAATAACCAGGTAGTGATGACTGGTACATCACCTGTGCCTGTATTCTACAATAACCAGGTGGTGCTGACTGGTACATCACCTGTGTCTGTATTCTACAATAACCAGGTGGTGCTGACTGGTACATCACCTGTGTCTGTATCCTACAATAACCAGGTGGTGTTGACTGGTACATCACCTGTGTCGTCTGTATTCTACAATAACCAGGTGGTGCTGACTGGTACATCACCTGTGTCTGTATCCTACAATAACCAGGTGGTGTTGACTGGTACATCACTTATTGTCTTACAATAACCAGATGGTGTTGACTGGTACATCACTTATTGTCCTACAATAACCAGGTGGTGCTGACTGGTACATCACCTGTGTTTGTATTCTACAATAACCAGGTGGTGTTGACTGGTACATCACTTATTGTCCTACAATAACCAGGTGGTGTTGACTGGTACATCACCTGTATTTGTATCCTACAATAACCAGGCGGTGTTGACAGTGCTACATCTACCTGTGTCTGTATTCTACAATAACCAGTTGGTGTTGACTTTTACATCACTTATTGTCCTACAATAACCAGGTGTGTTGACTGGTACATCACCTGTGTTTGTATCCTACAATAACCAGGTGTTGTTGACTGGTACATCACCTGTGTTTGTATCCTACAATAACCAGGCGGTGTTGACAGTGGTACATCTACCTGCATCTGTATTCTACAATAACCAGATGGTGTTGACTGGTACATCACCTGTGTCTGTATCCTACAATAACCAGGTGGTGTTGACAGTGGTACATCACCTGTGTCTGTATTCTACAATAACCAGGTGGTGTTGACTGGTACATCACCTGTGACTGTATTCTACAATAACCAGGTGGTGTTGACTGGTACATCACCTGTGTCTGTATTCTACAATAACCAGGTGGTGTTGACTGGTACATCACTTATTGTCCTACAATAACCAGGTGGTGCTGACTGGTACATCACCTATGTTTGTATTCTACAATAACCAGGTGGTGTTGACTAGTACATCACTTATTGTCCTACAATAACCAGGTGGTGTTGACTGATACATCACCTGTGTTTGTATTCTACAATAACCAGGTGGTGTTGACTGGTACATCACCTGAATTTGTATCCTACAATAACCAGGCGGTGTTGACAGTGGTACATCTACCTGTGTCTGTATTCTACAATAACCAGGTGGTGTTGACTGTTACATCACTTATTGTCCTACAATAACCAGGTGGTGTTGACTGGTACATCACCTGTGTTTGTATCCTACAATAACCAGGTGTTGTTGACTGGTACATCACCTGTGTTTGTATCCTACAATAACCAGGCGGTGTTGAAAGTGGTACATCTACCTGCATCTGTATTCTACAATAACCAGATGGTGTTGACTGGTACATCACCTGTGTCTGTATCCTACAATAACCAGGTGGTGTTGACAGTGGTACATCACTTGTGTCTGTATTCTACAATAACCAGGTGGTGTTCACTGGTACATCACCTGTGTCGTCTGTATTCTACAATAACCAGGTGGTGCTGACTGGTACACCACCTTTGTCTGTATTCTATAATAACCAGGTGGTGCTGACTGGTACATCACATGTGTCTGTATCCTACAATAACCAGGTGGTGTTGACTGGTACATCACTTATTGTCTTACAATAACCAGATGGTGTTGACTGGTACATCACTTATTGTCCTACAATAACCAGGTGGTGCTGACTGGTACATCATTTGTGTTTGTATCCTACAATAACCAGGCGGTGTTGACAGTGGTACATCTACCTGTGTCTGTATTCTACAATACCCAGGTGGTGTTGACTGGTACATCACCTGTGTTTGTATCCTACAATAACCAGGCAGTGTTGGCAGTGGTACATCTACCTGTATCTGTATTCTACAATAACCAGGTAGTGATGACTGGTACATCACCTGTATCTGTATTCTACAATAACCAGGTAGTGATGACTGGTACATCACCTGTGTCTGTATTCTACACTATCCAGGTGGTGCTGACTGGTACATCACCTGTGTCTGTATTCTACAATAACCAGGTGGTGCTGACTGGTACATCACCTTGGTCTGTATCCTACAATAACCAGGTGGTGTTGACTGGTACATCACCTGTGTCGTCTGTATTCTACAATAACCAGGTGGTGCTGACTGGTACATCACCTGTGTCTGTATCCTACAATAACCAGGTGGTGTTGACTGGTACATCACTTATTGTCTTACAATAACCAGATGGTGTTGACTGGTACATCACTTATTGTCCTACAATAACCAGTTGGTGCTGACTGGTACATCACCTGTGTTTGTATTCTACAATAACCAGGTGGTGTTGACTGGTACATCACTTATTGTCCTACAATAACCAGGTGGTGTTGACTGGTACATCGACTGTATTTGTATCCTACAATTACCAGGCGGTGTTGACAGTGGTAGATCTACCTGTGTCTGTATTCTACAATAACCAGGTGGTGTTGACTTTTACATCACTTATTGTCCTACAATAACCAGGTGGTGTTGACTGGTACATCACCTGTGTTTGTATCCTACAATAACCAGGTGTTGTTGACTGGTACATCACCTGTGTTTGTATCCTACAATAACCAGGCGGTGTTGACAGTGGTACATCTACCTGCATCTGTATTCTACAATAACCAGATGGTGTTGACTGGTACATCACCTGTGTCTGTATCCTACAATAACCAGGTGGTGTTGACAGTGGTACATCACCTGTGTCTGTATTCTACAATAACCAGGTGGTGTTGACTGGTACATCACCTGTGACTGTATTCTACAATAACCAGGTGGTGTTGACTGGTACATCACCTGTGTCTGTATTCTACAATAACCAGGTGGTGTTGACTGGTACATCACTTATTGTCCTACAATAACCAGGTGGTGCTGACTGGTACATCACCTATGTTTGTATTCTACAATAACCAGGTGGTGTTGACTAGTACATCACTTATTGTCCTACAATAACCAGGTGGTGTTGACTGATACATCACCTGTGTTTGTATTCTACAATAACCACGTGGTGTTGACTGGTACATCACCTGAATTTGTATCCTACAATAACCAGGCGGTGTTGACAGTGGTACATCTACCTGTGTCTGTATTCTACAATAACCAGGTGGTGTTGACTGTTACATCACTTATTGTCCTACAATAACCAGGTCGTGTTGACTGGTACATCACCTGTGTTTGTATCCTACAATAACCAGGTGTTGTTGACTGGTACATCACCTGTGTTAGTATCCTACAATAACCAGGCGGTGTTGACAGTGGTACATTTACCTGCATCTGTATTCTACAATAACCAGGTGGTGTTGACTGGTACATTCCCTGTGTCTGTATCCTACAATAACCAGGTAGTGATGACTGGTACATCACCTGTGTCTGTATTCTACAATAACCAGGTGGTGCTGACTGGTACATCACCTGTGTCTGTATCCTACAATAACCAGGTGGTGTTCACTGGTACATCACCTGTGTCGTCTGTATTCTACAATAACCAGGTGGTGCTGACTGGTACATCACCTTTGTCTGTATTCTATAATAACCAGGTGGTGCTGACTGGTACATCACATGTGTCTGTATCCTACAATAACCAGGTGGTGTTGACTGGTACATCACTTATTGTCTTACAATAACCAGATGGTGTTGACTGGTACATCACTTATTGTCCTACAATAACCAGATGGTGCTGACTGGTACATCATTTGTGTTTGTATCCTACAATAACCAGGCGGTGTTGACAGTGGTACATCTACCTGTGTCTGTATTCTACAATAACCAGGTGGTGTTGACTGGTACATCACCTGTGTTTGTTTCCTACAATAACCAGGCAGTGTTGACAGTGGTACATCTACCTGTATCTGTATTGTACAATAACCAGATAATGATGACTGGTACATCACCTTTGTCTGTATTCTACAATATCCAGGTGGTGCTGACTGGTACATCACCTGTGTCTATATTCTACAATAACCAGGTGGTGCTGACTGGTACATCACCTGTGTCTGTATCCTACAATAACCAGGTGGTGTTGACTGGTACATCACCTGTGTCGTCTGTATTCTACAATAACCAGGTGGTGCTGACTGGTACATCACCTGTGTCTGTATCCTACAATAACCAGGTGGTGATGACTGGTACATCACTTATTGTCTTACAATAACCAGATGGTGTTGACTGGTACATCACTTATTGTCCTACAATAACCAGGTGGTGCTGACTGGTACATCACGTGTGTTTGTATTCTACAATAACAAGGTGGTGTTGACTGGTACATCACTTATTGTCCTACAATAACCAGGTGGTGTTGACTGGTACAACACCTGTATTTGTATCCTACAATAACCAGGCGGTGTTGACAGTGGTACATCTACCTGTGTCTGTATTCAAAATAAAAAACCAGGTGGTGTTGACTTTTACATCACTTATTGTCCTACAATAACCAGGTGGTGTTGACTGGTACATCACCTGTGTTTGTATCCTACAATAACCAGGTGTTGTTGACTGGTACATCACCTGTGTTTATATCCTACAATAACCAGGCGGTGTTGACAGTGGTACATCTACCTGCATCTGTATTCTACAATAACCAGATGGTGTTGACTGGTACATCTCCTGTGTCTGTATCCTACAATAACCAGGTGGTGTTGACAGTGGTACATCACCTGTGTCTGTATTGTACAATAACCAGGTGGTGTTGACTGGTACATCACCTGTGACTGTATTCTACAATAACCAGGTGGTGTTGACTGGTACATCACCTGTGTCTGTATTCTAAAATAACCAGGTGGTGTTGACTGGTACATCACTTATTGTCCTACAATAACCAGGTGGTGCTGACTGGTACATCACCTATGTTTGTATTCTACAATAACCAGGTGGTGTTGACTGGTACATCACTTATTGTCCTACAATAACCAGGTGGTGTTGACTGATACATCACCTGTGTTTGTATTCTACAATAACCAGGTGGTGTTGACTGGTACATCACCTGTATTTGTATCCTACAATAACCAGGCGGTGTTGACAGTGGTACATCTACCTGTGTCTGTATTCTACAATAACCAGGTGGTGTTGACTGTTACATCACTTATTGTCCTACAATAACCAGGTGGCGTTGACTGGTACATCACCTGTGTTTGTATCCTACAATAACCAGGTGTTGTTGACTGGTACATCACCTGTGTTGGTATCCTACAATAACCAGGCGGTGTTGACAGTGGTACATCTACCTGTGTCTGTATTCTACAATAACCAGGTGGTGCTGACTGGTACATCATCTTTGTCTGTATTCTACAATAACCAGGTGGTGCTGACTGGTACATCACCTGTATCTGTATCCTACAATAACCAGTTGGTGTTCACTGGTACATCACCTGTGTCGTCGGTATTCTACAATAACCAGGTGGTGCTGACTGGTACATCACCTGTGTCTGTATCCTACAATAACCAGGTGGTGTTGACTGGTACATCACGTATTGTCTTACAATAACCAGATGGTGTTGACTGGTACATCACCTGTGTCTGTATTCTACAATAACCAGGTGGTGTTGACTGGTACATCACCTGTGTTCTTTTACTACAATAACCGGGTGTTGTTGACTGGTGCATCACCTGTATCTGTATCCTACAATAACCAGGTGGTGTGGACTGGTACATCACCTGTGTCTGTTTTCTACAATAACCAGGTTGTATTGACAGTGGTACATCACCTGTGTCTTTATTCTACAATAACCAGTCGGTGTTGACTGGTACATCAGCTGTGTCTGTATTCTACAATAACCAGGTGGTGTTGACTGGTACATCACCTGTGTCTGTATTCTACAATAACCAGGTGGTGTTGACTGGTACATCACTAATTGTCCTACAATAAGCAGGTGGTGTTGACTGGTACATCACTTATTGTCATACAATAACCAGGTGGTGTTGACTGGTACATCACCTATGTCTGTATTCTACAATAACCAGGTGGTGTTGACTGGTACATCACGTATTGTCCTAAAATAACCAGGTGGTGTTGACTGATACAACACCTGTGTCTGTATTCTACAATAATCAGGTAGTGATGACTGGTACATCACCTGTGTCTGTATTCTACAATAACCAGGTGGTGCTGACTGGTACATCACCTGTGTCTGTATCCTACAATAAGCAGGTGGTGTTCACTGGTACATCACCTGTGTCGTCTGTATTCTACAATAACCAGGTGGTGCTGACTGGTACATCACCTGTGTCTGTATCCTACAATAACCAGGTGGTGTTGACTGGTACATCACTTATTGTGTTACAATAACCAGATGGTGTTGACTGGTACATCACTTATTGTCCTACAATAACCAGGCGGTGTTGCCAGTGGTACATCTACCTGTATCTGTATTCTACAATAACCAGGTAGTGATGACTGGTACATCACCTGTGTCTGTATTCTACAATAACCAGGTGGTGCTGACTGGTACATCATCTGTGTCTGTATTCTACAATAACCAGGTGGTGCTGACTGGTACATCACCTGTGTGTGTATCCTACAATAACCAGTTGGTGTTCACTGGTACATCACCTGTGTCGTCGGTATTCTACAATAACCAGGTGGTGCTGACTGGTACATCACCTGTGTCTGTATTCTACAATAACCAGGTGGTGTTGACTGGTACATCACGTATTGTCTTACAATAACCAGATGGTGTTGACTGGTACATCACTTATTGTCCTACAATAACCAGGAGGTGCTGACTGGTACATAACCTGTGTTTGTATTCTACAATAACCAGGTGGTATTGACTGGTACATCACGTATTGTCCTACAATAACCAGGTGGTGTAGACTGATACATCACCTGTGTCTGTATTCTACAATAACCAGGTGGTGTTGACTGGTACATTACCTGTATTTGTATCCTACAATAACCTGGCGGTGTTGACAGTGGTACATCTACCTGTGTCTGTATTTTACAATAACCAGGTGGTGTTGACTGTTACATCACTTATTGTCCTACAATAACCAGGTGGTGTTGACTGGTACATCACCTGTGTTTGTATCCTACAATAACCAGGTGTTGTTGACTGGTACATCACCTGTGTTTGTATCCTACAATATACATTAACCAGCCGGTGTTGACAGTGGTACATTTACCTGCATCTGTATTCTACAATAACCAGGTGGTGTTGACTGGTACATTCCCTGTGTCTGTATCCTACAATAACCAGGTGGTGTTGACAGTGGTACATCACCTGTGTCTGTATTCTACAATAACCAGGTGGTGTTGACTGGTACATCGCTTGTGACTGTATTCTACAATGACCAGGTGGTGTTGACTGGTACATCACCTGTGTCTGTATTCTACAATAACCAGGTGGTGTTGACTGGTACATCACCTGTGTTCTTTTACTACAATAACCGGGTTTTGTTGACTGGTGCATCACCTGTATCTGTATCCTACAATAACCAGGTGGTGTGGACTGGTACATCACCTGTGTCTGTTTTCTACAATAACCAGGTTGTGTTGACAGTGGTACATCACCTGTGTCTTTATTCTACAATAACCAGTCGGTGTTGACTGGTACATCAGCTGTGTCTGTATTCTACAATAACCAGGTGGTGTTGACTGGTACATCACCTGTGTCTGTATTCTACAATAACCAGGTGGTGTTGACTGTTACATCACTTATTGTCCTACAATAACCAGGTGGTGTTGACTGGTACATCACCTGTGTTTGTATCCTACAATAACCAGGTGTTGTTGACTGGTACATCACCTGTGTTTGTATCCTACAATAACCAGGCGGTGTTGACAGTGGTACATTTACCTGCATCTGTATTCTACAATAACCAGGTGGTGTTGACTGGTACATTCCCTGTGTCTGTATCCTACAATAACCAGGTGGTGTTGACAGTGGTACATCACCTGTGTCTGTATTCTACAATAACCAGGTGGTGTTGACTGGTACATCACCTGTGACTGTATTCTACAATGACCAGGTGGTGTTGACTGGTACATCACCTGTGTCTGTATTCTACAATAACCAGGTGGTGTTGACTGGTACATCACCTGTGTTCTTTTACTACAATAACCGGGTGTTGTTGACTGGTGCATCACCTGTATCTGTATCCTACAATAACCAGGTGGTGTGGACTGGTACATCACCTGTGTCTGTTTTCTACAATAACCAGGTTGTGTTGACAGTGGTACATCACCTGTGTCTTTATTCTACAATAACCAGTCGGTGTTGACTGGTACATCAGCTGTGTCTGTATTCTACAATAACCAGGTGTATTGGATTGTGGACCACGCATTGGTCAGTGCAATCTGTTTACAATGTTTTATTAGATTGAGGACCAAGCATTGGTCAGTGTAGTCTATTTACAACGTTTTATTGGATTGTGCACCAAGCATTGGTCAGTGCAGTCTATTTACAATGTTTTATTGGATTGTGGACCAAGCATTGGTCAGTGTAGTCTATTTACAACGTTTTATTGGATTGTGGACCACGCATTGGTCAGTGCAATCTGTTTACAACGTTTTATTGGATTGTGCACCAAGCATTGGTCAGTGCAGTCTATTTACAATGTTTTATTGGATTGTGGACCAAGCATTGGCCAATCACGCATTGGCCAATGTAATCTATCCACCACTTACTATTACATTATGCACCAAGTAATTGTTAGTGTAGTAGTCTATTTACAACGTCTATTAACAACATGTTATAACGCATTTGACAAAAGTCCTACAATCCGATTGTTTGGCGTTCAAACCTTTGCGGCTATTAGATAATGCATAGCCCGTCGCAAATCCATTCATGTGACGTTCAACAACTATGAAATACGTTAGAAACGGTTTAATCAGACTGTGTATTGAAATTTCGACGTTTGCGACGGTATATCAGTGTTTTGCGGTCGCACATGTGTGTAACGGCTCCGCCAACGCGTTCAAATTAAAATGCAAGAGGCCCTTTTTCCAATTTGGGTGGGTTATTTAGGGACTCGAGGCACAACAATTGTATAATATAGGTTTTGACGGCCTGTAGATGAGCCCCTTTATGCAAGCGGTCAAAACTCATTTGATATAATTGGTGTGTCTCGAGTCCTTAAATAACCATACTAAATTAGAACTAGGAGTTGTTTTTAGTAAAAACAGATATCTTCCCTACAGGAGAATTGGCCATAAATCCTCCAAAATTCATTCAATTGGAACACGACGAAAACATGTGCAACCAAGTTACATGGAAATCCAGGAAGCGGATCAGGAGAAGTAGTCGGGACAAAGCTTATGTATTAAAACATTTAAAGGGCCATAACTCCAACAAAAATCATTCCAAACGAACAAGACAATGATATCAGCAACTAGATTTTGTTGAAAGCCGAATGGTGGTTGAGGATAATTAGGCTGGACAAACTTTGTGTATTAAAACGTTTTAAAGAGCCACAACTCCACCAAATATCATTCAACCGGAACACAACAACGACATGCGCAACTAGGCTTGGTACTGTTCATTCCAGCAAAGTGTCACTAAAATCCAAGCAGAGGGTCTGGAAAACTAGTCCGGATAAAGTTTGTGTATAAGGGGCCATAACTCTGTCAAAAATCATTAAACCGGAACATGATAATGACTTGCGTTACTAGGCTTGTTACTGGTCATTTCTGCTAAGTTTCGTTGAAATCTGACAGGGGTTCAGCAGAACTAGTCCGGACAAAGTTTGTTTAATGAAACCTTTAAAAGGTCATAACTCTGCCGAAACTCTTTCAACCGGAACACGGTGATGATATGCACAACTAGGCTCGGTACTGTTCATCCTTGCCAAGCTTCGTTGAAATTCGGCCAGGGGCTTAGCAGAACTAGTCCGGACAAAGTGTGTGTATTAAAACTTGTAAAGGGTCATAACACTGTCAAAATTCTTTCAATCGGAACACGGTGATGATATGCACAACTAGGCTTGGTACTGATCATCCCAGCAAAGGTTTGTTGAAAAACTTCAAAACGAAGACCTTATCATAACAATCTGGTAAGGTTTGCTAGAGTGTTAACACATTTGTCAATAATTCGAGGGCAATAACTTCGGTGGTACTGGTCCGATCTGACTGGGTTTCGACTTTGAGCGAGCTTACATCAATATCAACAATCTGGAAACATTTTTAAATAATTTAAGGTCCATACCTTCGGTAGAGAACTCCTCTAAAACATCTGCAGCCTCTCAAACTTTCGTCCTCTTAAATAAGCCTCATGTGGCTCCCAAGCCTTTTGTGGCTTCCAAGCCTAACACTCTTTGTGGTTGACTGTTTGTGGTTGACTGTCGTCTTTGAATACTACTTTTCCAGTTCGATTTATATATCTATATTTAAAGGCAGATTACCAATTGTTATAGAGAACTTTTTAGATGATAAACAGTTTTGTGTCCGAATAGATTCAACCCTCTCTGAAATTCATGAACATGAGATGGGTGTGCCTCAGGCCAGCATACTCTCTGTTACCCTTTTTAATATAAACATATAACAGTAAATGCATCAATCCTGGTGTGGATTGTTCTCTATATGTGTTAAATGTTATCGTGCAAAAAGAGACAATTACAACACTCAATAAGCAGTCTCAACAGTCTTACAAACAGTCTCAATAAGCTTCAGACTTAGTCTGATGAAAATGGTTCTAAATTTTCTAAATCTATACCTAATAGGATGCACTTTTGTCAACTACGTAAACATCATGAAGACCCTTCAACACTGGATGGGTCACCAATACCACTAGTGGATGAGACAAAATTGCTTGGTCTTAATTTTGACCGTAAATTAACGTTTATACCACACCTTAAATACTTGAAGGCCAAATGCCTTAAAGCTCCTAATTTACTTAAAATTGTTGCAAACAATAATTGGGGAGCCGATCGAAAAGTCCTCTTACGACTTTATAGAACTCTCATCAGATCCAAGCTGGGCTACGGCTCAATAGTATATGGATCGGCTCGCAAGTCAATACTTGTAGATGCTCGATCATATACATAGTCAAGGCATTCGACTCGCTTTAGGTGCTTTTTGTACATCACCAGCCGAAAGTCAATATGTTGAAGCTGAGCAACCATCCCTGTATCATCGACGGGACAAATTAGTCCTTCAGTATGCCATTAAATTACAATCTAACCCTTTAAACCCAACTTCCGATTTTTGATCGAAAACCGAAGGCCATTTGGCCATTTGGTCTTCGTATTAAACCACAATTAAGAGACACTGAAATCGACCTAAATTTGATTGCCAAATAGAAAGTACCGCAAATTCCACCGTGGACTTGGAAACACCAACAACTATTTTTTATCTTTGTAATAGTAACAAATCCAATACAGACAATACAGACCTTACGATCTTTCAAAGCAAATTGAATGAAATTAAATCGAAATACAGTAACTTTCAACATATATACACAAATAGTTTTAAAGATGGAGATAAGGTAGCTGCAGCAGCTGTTGTTCACAAACACAGCATAAAGAGTCGCCTGCCTGACAAGGCCTCTATCTTTTCAGTTGAACTTAAGGCAATTAAACTATATTCAGGAATCTTAGGATGACCATTTTGTAATCTTTTCTGATTCCCTTTCATCTCTCCAAGCCCTGGTTAATGAGAAACATGATAACCCAGTTGTGCTTCAACTTTTAGAAAGTACAATTATTTTATAGTTTATAATGTTATTATTTTCTGCTGGCTTCCAAGCCATGCAGGAATACGTGGTAAGGATAGAACTGATAGTGCTGCTAAAGCAGCATTAGGTTTACTAATGTCAAATTACCTTATAATGATTTTAAAATTTGTATTAACACATAAATTCGAAACTCTTGGCAAGTCGGTTGAAATTTTTCAGCTAACAATAAACTCCATTCAATTAAACCGTTATTCGGAGAATGGCGTTCTTCTAGTAGACCCACTCGTCGAGAATAAATTTTCCTAGCCCGGTGCAGGATAGGCATACACGTTATACTCATTCATATTTATTACAAGGTGAACAATTACCAGAATTTATATCCACCTTTGCACCGTTAACGGTCAAACACATATTGTTGGAATGTGTAGACTTTGATCATATGCGTCAAAGGTACTACAATGTTAATACTATGAAAGAGTTATTTAATACTATATATTTTAGTCTTGTTTTAGATTTATTGTAAGAAATCATTACTATATAAATCATGATAATATGTTCTTATATATATTTACTTGTTTATATACCCGTTGACGGGCATTTGTTGATTTACATATATAGTTTATATTACTACCATATCATACCTTATTTGTAAATAGTTTTATCTTTATATATTTACATTAATGTTTAATTACTACTCAATTTCTTCATATTTTATCATTGTTTGCGCCAAATATGACCTATTTATGTGTCGACGTGCCGTAAAACAACATTCATTTAATATGTATTGGCATTCACACTAGCGTTCGTTTAGTACTGGGTGGCGTCTGTAACAGACGCACCGACTACAAATCAAACAGCGTTATTACTTAATCGAATTTTGAGTATTTAGACCTTTTGTGGAAACCGGTGAATTCATTTTAAGTTTTGAGTTTTCCCAATATGATCTCATTGCGAAAATATTGGAGATTTATGCAAATCGTTTGTTCATAATACGTACGACCACCCCCAGTCGGATAACCATTACGCGCTTCTGCGTTTATACCACAACACGAATACTTTTCGCTCAGGTTCCGCGGGGGCGGTCCAATCAATGCCATGCGCGCTTCTCTGAATTGTATTAGTAACATATTCAATTCAAACAGGCTCTGTTCATTACAACCGCCAGTTCGGATTTGCACATTCAAAAACCTCCACTACCCCAACCAACTACCCTACCGAAAAAAATGCACACTATGCCATAGCGCTTGTTTTCAAATTGACTTTATTCTACTTCTCAAGTAGCGATAATCGGCGAAATCGCCATAGCTTATTAAAAATAAATGTACCAATAAGATTATATAAACACGATTAATGTTTTTAATAGCAAAACTGTATAATGCTCACAACTATCCATCTCTCCAAATTTAACTCGATCGATAAAAAAACACCCTAAACACCAAATCATCTTCATGTATAAAATTTGTTTGTTCGTGTGTTTTTGATTGTTTTTCATTTTTAGTCTTTCATTATCGCGTTTCTCCTTTTCTAATTGCTTATTATTACTTGTATTTGTCCCCTACCGGTATAACTTGAGTGTGACTGATCTATATGATAACGTCATGAATGTTCGTCATACCGTTCT
The DNA here is from genome assembly GCA_037043455.1 of Cyrtodaria siliqua. Taxonomy (NCBI): domain Eukaryota; kingdom Metazoa; phylum Mollusca; class Bivalvia; order Adapedonta; family Hiatellidae; genus Cyrtodaria; species Cyrtodaria siliqua. Next base: position 38,159 of record JAWPHD010011907.1, read on the forward strand.
TCCGTCCAGCATTTGTTTGTGTTGTGAAAATGTCAAAATTATGAAAATGTAGACCAAGAAATCGATTATGGTTTAGATCTACTACTAATTGGGAGAGTTATGGGACTTTTATACTTTCAAGTATATGACATATAGAATATGTGGTTTCTGCAATTTTTTAAACCCCTTTACAATATTTAGTCCATAGTTCCTGTGAAATATATCTAGTATCACAATTTATGTCAAGTTTGAGTATGGACTAATTCTAGACAAAAACTATTTTGTAGGAGTTAAGTGCCTTTTTATACTCACACTGTATGTCATGTAAGGTAAATCGTTTTTGCTCCTTTTAACGAAAAGCGTTTAAGGCATTTTAATGTCTGTTTTTGCTTTGAACATGGCTGACCTAAATAAGTTATCGCAACAATTGGTTACAATAATGCAGTTGTGAAACAAGATACTCCAGTATTGCATCGCAATACATGATGTTCCCTACCGGTCAGATGTTTGACAGTAAATGTTTTTTGTTGGACCAGACGAAACAAAAGGCTATGATTTAGACAAATAACAAAGGCATGTTACATTTCACAACCTTAACATGACAAATTTGTGTACATAATCTTCCTTACAAATTTGTAAACGATATACCACACTTTTTTTAATCCAGTAAGATTACAAATATAATACAAGAAGAAATAAAAATACTTAAGCAAATATATTAACATCAATTTCAAGTCCGTTTTTAATATATAACTCTATTTGAAGGGAAGTAACTATCGAATATTTATTGAGTATAAAGATGACGTTTTAAGCTCCCTTATGCAGCTGTATAACCAGCGACTGAATTCTGTTACCATAACAACCACACTTTTGGTCATATCACCAAGATCAAAGTGTGTGTAGAGTCTTCATTTCATATGTTCCTCTACCTATGTACCAAGTTGTATGACAATAATGCTCCTCTACCTATATACCAAGTTGTATGACAATATCTTTTATAGTTTTTAAGTTATTGCATGATCCTATTTTGTGTGCATTTTGTTACTATTTTGTTGCCATAGCAACGGGGTCTACTTCAATTTTGGCCATATTAACAAAATTAAATAACCTGCATAATCTCGTTATGCCCCTCTACCATATGTAAGTTATCGCAGGATCCAGTTTTCCGGACGGACTGACGTAGTGTTCTTTTTACAATTATCCAAACAGTTTACAAAATAAATATAATACATCAAGTAATAAAAGTACATACGCAAAAAAGTTAACATTAATTTCATGTCATGTATTAATATATTACTCTATTTGAAGGGACGTAACTATCGAGTATTTATTGAGTATAAAAATGACGCTTTAAGCTCCCTTATTCAGCTTATAACTAACGACTGAATTATGTTACCATAACAACCACTATTTTGGCCATATCACCAAATAAAATTGTGTGCAAAATCTCCATATGCTCCTCTACCTATGTACTAAGTTTTATGACAATATATTTTATAGTTTTCAAGTTATAGCATGATCCTATGTTGTGTGCATTTGTTTTACTATTGTGTTGCCATAGCAACCATAGTTTCGGCTATATCAACAAAATTAAATAACGAGCGTAATCTCCTTTTGCCCCTCTATCATATGTAAAAAATTTCACGAAAACATATTTGATTCTTTTTAAGTTATCGCAGGATCCAGTTTTCCGGACGGACTGACGTTATTTTTAACTATTTTGTTGCCATAGCAACCACCATTTTGGCCATATCAACAAAATTAAATAACGTGCATAATCTCGTTATGCCATCTACCATAGGTAAACAGTTTCATGAAAGTATCTTTTACACTTTTTGTGATATCGCAGGATCCAGTTTTCCGGACGGATTGACGGACTGACGGGCAGATGGGGGGTAAACCTATAGTCCCTCTGATGACAAACCGGTAGGGGACTAAACAAGAAGTTATTTTACAGTTTTAAGTACAATACTGAATCTAACTGGACTCAATCCCAGCTTCGTCTCGTCCAAACAAGAAGTCTGTCTGAGTGGTACTCGTCCAATAGAAATCAGTATGGTACTCAACACTGTAAAATAACCTCATACTATACATGCTATACACGCAATATATTAATTATTACGCAAGTTTGATAATGTCTTTGAGCTTTTATCTTTGTTATAAATACATTAGTATTACAATCATTTTACCAATTAGTAACATACAACATTAAAACTAGAATACGAAAATGTATGAAAGGAGAAATTTGGAGAAAAAATTAATTTTTGAGAAAAAACAACTGAAATTTGGAGAAAGGAGAAATATGTATAAAGGAGAAAGTTATGTAGGAAAACTAACAAGACGCTGTGTGTTAAAAAAGCAAAACAGTCTCAATAAAACCGAGTCTGCTACTTTTCTCTCTTGTTTCTGTGTGTTGCTTCCAATGGATCACCTTTTCAGTATTTATTGACATTCACACTAGCGTTTGTTTAGTGCTGTGTGGCGGCCGTAAAAAGTCGCCCCGACTACAAATCAGTAGTGTTATTATTTACTGGTCCTTTGGGATCATCAAGCCTATTCTGTGTTGTTTTAAAGTAGAATATCGCTGAAGCCGGTGCTAGGAGGCGTGAGAGTTGTTGCATCTTATAATTACCTCTCATGAACAGACTCAATAAAAGCGAGTCTGCTACTTTTCTCTCTTGTTTGTGTTTGTTGCTTCCAAGGGATCATCTTTGCAGTATTTATTGACATTCACACTAGCGTTTGTTTAGTGCTGTGTGGCGGCCGCAAAAAAGTCGCCCCGACTACAAGTCAGTAGTGTTATTATTTACTGGTCCTTTGGGATCATCAAGCCCATTCTGTGTTGCTTTAAAGTAGAATATCGCTTGAAGCCGGTGCTAGGAGGCGTGAGAGGTGTTGCATCTTATAATTACCTGTCATGAACAGACTCAATAAAACCGAGTCTGCTACTTTTCTCTCTTGTTTGTGTTTGTTGCTTCCAAGGGATCACCTTTTCAGTATGTATTTAATCCATCATTATTATATCAATATGTCTTAGTTTCTGCTGACAAAGTCTCAAATAATATTTTTATTGTTTGACGGCTAGATTATGTTAATGTTTTAAAAGAGGAACTCGGGAGCACCGACTCGTAAGTTTGATTAACTCAAATGAGAGGGATATTATTCGTGACCATATCGAACATATTTTCCAAATTTGGGATCAAACTGGACGAGAAGCAAAATAAACTCCCTACAATTTACTGGATCCCTAAACTACACAAACTGCCTTATAAAGCCCGCTTCATTGCAAACTCTAGCGCATGTACCACAACTAATATCTCCAAACTGTTTACATCTTGCCTCACAACTATTGCGAGAAAGCCTATGAAAACTCTGGTATCAATTTATTATGGTTAATAAAAACTTCTGGCGAGGTTCTTAAGAAACTACGTAATCTACCGCAAGTGTCATCCATCATGATCTACTTATCACTTTTCTACACTTTACACTTCTTTACCGCATAACCTTATAACAGAAAAACTAATAGCTCTTATACCAAAAACTGTCGCCAGGGAACAAACTACTTTTTTAGCCTGTATCAACACTAGGGCTTTTTTACCAACAGTGGCAGATGCTCGATCCTACTACTCGATTTAGGTGCCTTTCGTACATCACCAGCCGAAATCTATATATGTTGAAGCTTATGAACCATCCCTGTATCATCGACGGGACAAATTAGCCATTCAATATTAAATTAAAATCTAACCCTTCAAACCCAACTTCCGATACTGTTTTTAATCCTAGTTATGAACCCTCTGTTTGATCGAAAACCGAAGGCCATTTGACAAGTTGGTCTTCGTATTAAATCAAAATTGAGAGACACTGAAATCGACCTAAATTTGACTGCCAAGTACAAAGTACCACAAATTCCACCGTGGACTCGGAAACACCAACATTTTTTTTGATCTTTGTAATAGTAACAAATTCAGTACAGAGCCTACTATATTTCAAAGCACATTTCATGAAATTAAATCGAAATACAATAGCTTTTATCTTATATACACAGATGGTTCTAAAGATGGAGATAGATAAGGTAGCTGCAGCCGTTGTTTTTCACAAACATAGCATATAGAGCCGCCTGCCAGACAAGGCCTGTATCTTTTCAGCTTGCCTTGAACTTGCCTTAAACTAAAGGCAATTTTCAAGAAGATGACGATAACCATTTTGTAATCTTTTCTGATTCCCTTTCATCTCTTAAAAATAGGAAACATGATAACCCAGTTGTGCTTCAACTTTTAAAAAAATAAAATTCTCTTATAGTTTATAATGAAATCTGATGGCTTCCAAGCCATGCAGGAATACTTGGTAATGATAGAGCTGATAGTGCTGCTAAGGCAGCAGTAGATGTACATACATGATCTGATGCCAAATTACCTTATACTGATTTTAAAAGTTGTATTAACACATATATTCGTAACTATTGGCAAGCCGCTTGGGATTTGTCAGTGAACAATAAACTCCGTTCAATTAAACCGTTATTCGGAGAATGGCGTCCTTCTAGTAGACATATGTGTCGAGAAGAAGTTGTTCTAACCCTGTGCAGGATAGGGCATACACATTATACTCATTCATATTTACTCATTCGTATTTATTACATCTTTCATCAGTTTTTGCGCACAATATAACCTATTTATGTGTTGCCGTGAAACACCATTCATTCATTATACCAGCAGTGATCCCGACGGTTACACTTTATAGACTTGTCAACAAGATTGTGAATATTAGACAACATTTCTTTGAACATACCGTTTATAGGCAAACCGTTAGCATTCATATGGATTCTAACTGTGGACCCCTTTTCGCAGATTTGTTTTTATATTGGTACGAACCTGACTTTATGTTAGGTCTTTCTCCAGATACAAAAGATAAAAAAGCTAATGTTATCGACGCTTTTAATAACAACTTAATTTGGATAATACTTTCTTTTCTTCTATGGTTTCTATCATTTATCCTCACATTTATAACTCAATAAAGCTAGCGTTTCGGATTCTGTCACTACGTTTCTTGATTTACATCTTTCTATTGAAAATGGAGTATTAATAACTAAAATTTATGATAAGAGAGATAATATTGTGAATTATCCATATTTAGATGGCGATATCCACAAAACTGTTTCTTATGGCGTGAATATTTCTCAGTTAATTTGTTTTGACAGAGCTTGTAGCCATGTTGAGGACTTCAAACTTCATAATCTTAACATTACTGAAAAACTCCTCCAACAGGGTTACCGTTACGGTAAGTCACGTAGGACTTTTTCTAATTTTGCTCGACAAATTTAATAGCAATCTTAAAACATTTCTGCGACAAGGTTTATCAGAACCCGTCTTTTATGGAGAGGTGATTTACACACTTAGGATGATTATCGGTCGTGATAATTAGTTATTTATTAAAACTAATAGAAAATTATAAACAGAGGTTACGACAGAAGTATTCCGCGGCGCATATGGCAAGCCAATTGTCCAATAATTACGTGAACCCAGGTTCACGGTCGAAAAACTAGGATTAACGATCGATAAACTAGATTTTTCGAACGTAAAAGCATGTTAACCTATACTTTCGAGCGAAAACATAGGATAACGTCCGTAAACCATAGTTCACGCTCGTAAACGTAGGTTCACGCTCGTAAAACCCAAGTTCACGGTCGTAAACATAGGTTCACGTTCGTAAACTATGGTTCACGCTCGTGAACCCCGGTTCACGTTCGTAAACATAGGATAACGACCGAAATTCATAGTTCAATCGAGAAACCTAGTTTATCGAACGTAAACCATGATTTACGGTCGATATACTAGGATTATCAAATCAACTATGAATTTCGGTGAACCTCTGTTTACGACGGTGAACCATAGTTTACCAACGTGAACCTATGTTTACGAGCATGAACCTATGTTTACGGACGTAAACCTATGTTTACAACCGTGAACTATAATTTACGCTCGTAAAATATGGTTCACGCTCGTAAACATAGGTTCAGGCTCTAAACATAGGTTCACGTTCGTAAACTCAGGAGGAGTGGGCTCGAACACCGTTATGCACAGAAGTTTCGTACACATAAACCTGGTCCATCAGGCCCCCTATATATATGTATTTAGATGGATATGTCACTGTGTGCACATGGTGGTGGAAGTATCGTTTAGGCGTCCAGTAATTGACATTTTAACCAAAATCTTAACCCAAAATTGTATAACAGATTTCTATTTATTGCATACAAATAAACATGATTATCCTGGATATCCCAGTTAGGAAATACACTTGTGAAAATAAGCACATACACAAATAAACACATTTATACCAATTATTTATATTAGTTCACTGATTAAAATCAGCCGATGATTGATCGGTTACATCCCTGCTTATTGTAACCGATGATCTATTGCAACTTTCAACCATCATTATCATCAAGTATAAAATTATTTTAAAAGAACATGGATAAAGTACATAATTAAATAATCAGTCTAATTACCTCATGCTTGTAAAAAGCAAAGCAATAATGTTAAAAAATATATCTATATAATGGGCATAAATAGCGTGTATTATTTGTTAACTCCAGGTTGAGTCAACCATCGCATTTAACAGCAGAAATGAACATTTGCGAGATGGGCATTTGAGACCACTATTCAGATGCAGTTTGCACAAGGTAAATATTTTAAACTGATATAATGTTATATATTGTGATATAATGTTAGAGAACAATATTATTATGTCGCTGGTGGAACACTTTTAATGCTCTACAGCCCTGTATATTCTACGGCTAAGTAGTAGGTCCAAAGGACTTATGTTTTATAGTGTGGAATTGTAAAACAGGGATGGGGTACAATAACAGGGATGGGTACAACTTATGCCTGCCCTCATCATAGTACTATTGTCTACTTCTCGGTCAAGGTGTGGGACGCCCACATCGCTCACCAAGCATGCTGCCACCATCACTGGGTCAATTCTGCTTTTCGGGGATGGGTGTGTGCAAGTAACACCAAACAAACAACAGTTTTCTATAAACTAATATGCGTTTTTTTGCGGCATAACAATTTTAAACACTGACCAGAATAGTGTGTGTGTATTCCCAAGGTCTCCTCGCCAGCTACGGGAAAAGTATAGTCTGGAATAGTGTGTGCGCAGGGTTTAATATGGTGCATTTTACTGTATGTGGGGACCTCGATAACTGGTCAGATCGGAAATACTTTAAAGTATTTTGATTCTAATAAGGTCCGGATTTGTGATTCCATTTGTGAAACCTTCGCCTCTCACCGCTGCGGGTTTGAATCCCACTGGGAGCTCGACTTGTAAGGGAGGAAGTGTCGATTCTTACGGATGGCGGGAGTTGTACAGTACTGGTTTTACCAATGAAAGGTGGGAGGTCTGCCTCCACCACATAAAATCGACCGTCATATATAACCTTGTATGTGTTGAAAATATCGTGAAACAACATACAAACAAACGAAAGAGAATAAGTTGTGTATCCCTTACTATATAATCCTGATAATAGGAAAACAATGAATGTAATTTTAAAAATATTCCTCAACATTCAGGGTAAAGCATTTAAAATGTCCAGTGCACAGCATCTAAAGGCTGTATATGCTCACCATCATTAACATTAAAATCACTTCGGAAAATAGGTGCGTATACTGAGCTGGGTGTCTCATTGTATGCCAGCATATTCCCATGTTTCCTGTGCATGCACAATATATGGACCACACAATGCCAGAATATCCGTATTTATCTATTCATGTACATGCATATGCCTTTTATTCTGTCATACTGAACATTGTTTACATTTTACTAAATCTGTTTAGTATTATTGTATTAGACTGTACAACAGAAATATCACACAAAACAAACTTAAAGTGTTGGATTAATGTTTCCGATTGTGTAATATCTACATGTCAATGAACTCTTCCACCTGAGAGGGAGATTTCCACCAGAGGTGGGGATGTTGAGAGACCATTTTGAAGCTGCATGTTTTCTCTAGGGTAAATATTTTTTAGTTTGATTTATTTTAATGGCGTTTAACGCTATTTTTAGCTCGTTAGGCCATTTAGGATGGTCTATTTTTTATGGTAGATCACCACATTTTTTCTGGGTAGAACTAGTACTGTATACCTCCCGCCAACCGTAAGAATCAACACTCTCTCACTTGACAAGTTGAGCTCCCAGTGGAATTCGAACCCGTAGCGATGAGAGACGAGAACGTTTTAGTCACGTCATCTTTATTATCCCGGCCATGGATGCGCTACAGATATTTACTAGTATGCTATAAGAGCCAGTAAAGCTAAATTAAGAGACGATGCATTGTCCGTTGTCATCTGTTAATGTATTCGTTTAATTATGCCCCGTCAATATATTGGGTGTGGAGTCTAGCGGAATATAGTGTTGCCCTTTTCAGTATATCTTGTGCGGACTACACTTCCTAAACTTTTCAACAGATTCACATGATACTTGTTATGAAGAAGCATCAGTATGACTGATACCTTACATTAGGGACATTAATGTGCAAAGGTGCATTTCTAGTTTCAAATATCATTACATAAAACTTACTGTGAAAGCATCTCAGTATGTCTTTGTAAAACATGCTGAGCAAACTCTGACAGCATTGCCTGGATACTGTTGGTGGTTTCTTTCAGTAAGCATGTAATATATTTCTGACAGTATCAATATTTGACTCTAGATTTAAAAAAAAGAAATATGGTACAATGAAACAATGAGCTATGATTCTCACAGCTACAGGTAAACAAGAATCAAGTAGCAGTAGATTATTAAGTAGAATTTATTAAATTATGATTATATAGCTCTGTAGTTGTTCGATCTTGCATTTATATCAATATCTTGCAATTATAACAATGGTTGAATAGAAATAACTTTAAATAAGTATACAGAATTTAAACAGCGACAGAACTTACCTTGCATCACTAAAGTGGCTTTTAAATGTCACTTTTAAACGGAAATAAACCCATTTAAAGAATAAATGTTTATGCGTATACATGAGTTAATTAATTTAAGGGACACACGGCAATCTTGCAGTTTTTATCAGGCATTACGATTAGCACCTCTAGATCTTTTTGGCTTTTAATCTGCTTGCATGTAAACAAATGAACTGTTGGGTTTTCTTCGTTGCCAGAGATTTAAATATATTATTGGATCAATATACTCATCATTTAGTAATATGAAATCACAACTTGCACTATTCTCATAATAAACATTAATGGTTGTGAAAATGCAAGTTATGAAAAAAAACTAAAGGGAAGCCACCAGTTTAGTAAAAATATCAATATAATTGCCTGTTCCTTTAATGCTACGTCTAATCAAAATATGAAGAAGCTTCGTTTATAAAACATTCCTGGCATTTCTATTTATTACTCTTTATACTGCTTTAGCTTATGTAAACTCCTGTGAGGTTTTATTCAGATTATTAATTATTTCACATAATTACTCATTTTGTGTGTGTAATGTTTGCCTTTATAGAATGACAGTTCATCATCTAATGACAAAATCTAAAGTTTGGAAGCTAACAATATTATGCATGCAAAGCTCACCACTACCAGCACCTCTAGTTCTAAGCTGCTTGCTTGATACACATTTACTGAGTGCTGCCCGATTGTTATTTAAAGTAGCACAGCACCTTACAGACTAGACAGAATATACAACATGAACATTGTTAACAAGCTATATTTTGGTTGATGGAAGCCAGCCACAGATTTACCGTTTTTTATACTGGGCAAAACACAATGTTGGAAGCTTCTTTCAGTTTTAGAAGTGCATGATGAGGAGATGTTATAAAGTGTGGAATAATAGTTATGCCCACTCAGGGCGGCATATAGTTGTTGCACCTTCCGTCAGTTAGTCAGTACAATCGTGTCCGATCAATAACTCTGACATTCCAGGACGGATTTTCAAATAACTTGGCACAAGTGCTCACCACAACACGACGGCGTGTCGTGCGCAAAATCCAGGTCCATAGCTCCAAGTTCAAGGTCACACTTAGAGGCCAAAGGTTAAAAAGAATTGCTTTCGTGTCCGGTTAATAACTCTGACAGTCATGGACGGATTTTCGAATAACTTGACACAAGTGCTCACCACAACAAGACGACGTGTCACGCGCAAAATCCAGGTACGTGGTTCCTAGGTCAAGGTCACACTGATTTAGAGGTCAAAGGTCAAAATCACTATGGGGAGTATTTGTCACTTACAGTGACATTTCTTGTTTCTTAAATATGTTTAACTTTATTTCAATATTAAAATAATTATGCCTTGCCACGAAAGTGAATCAGGAATAAATTATAGTGTTACATTTGTCCGTCCATACTCACATTCAAGTTTTCCGTTCAAGTTGTTAATTTCATTTCACCACAAGCCTTATAACTTCACACATGTTTACATCTTCATGACAACAGAATGTTCCTACCAAAAATAGGTCAATAGTAATGACCTTTACCTAGGTTTTGCCCCTCATTTACATTGTGGTTTTAGTAGGCCTTATTGCCTACTGACCGTTCCAAGTATTCACCACCCTTTCTGTTGTTTTTTGTCTCTTTCATTGTAGTTTCAAGTCCTTGTTTGCAGTACAGTGCGGACCTACGATGCCATTGCGTTCGGACGCTGTGGTCTCTATAGGACCCTATATATCATTTTATATTAAAGCTTCGATATAAAGTCAATTACTGAGATACGAAAACTTTTTTCTGTAGCTTTTTATTTTTTCTATTCCTAACAGGGTTATTGTTGAGTTCTACATTTATACATGCATCTAGCGAATATATTATCGTGTTACTAAATTTCTTTTCTAAATGTACAATCTTGAAATATTATATGAAACCATGTAATATATGACAGTATATTTATCATTAGAATTCTAGCATGTAGCTAGTACGGTTACAACTAATGATTGGATTTGTGACATAACATCCCTTTATATCTTAACATGTCATTGTTTAGCTTTTTCTGTCTAATGACTATTATAATATTCAATGTAAGATTTAAAAGCACTACTGACTCTTACATGGCCGACATGATCTGTCATCAGATTTTTTCAGGTTCATATTTTATACTGGACTTTTGTTTCAATTCCAGTCATCTATGAGTCGTGGAGCAATTACAACAATATGTTATAAAGATTTATTTAATGAGAACTCATTTGAAACTAGTCAACAATCCATGTTAAACGTATTCCATGAGTAGTATAACATGCCCTTCTCTATTACACATCAATGTTACATGTAGTTCACTTATATAAGAATCAGAAAGTATATTTCCATAGTCATGTCTAGCAAGGGAGATAAAGCGAGATATTATATTGTCCTGTATACAGGGGAGATAACATGAATAGCATTAATGTTTAGCTTTACCACAGTTGTCTGTTAAAATTTTAGAAGCATGTCATGTTTGAATAGCTTTTTATGTTTAACATAGAAACTCAATGAAAAACATATAAAGTGACATTATAAAAGGGAGAAAAAATAGTGTGCACTAATAGAGTAAATGGAGAACTTATATACAAAGTGGGAATCTTAATATACATAAACAATAACAGATGTTGGATTCATCAAGTCCAAACTTAGATATATTTTTTTGAAATCAGGTCCACCATGTTTTATTTGTGTGTGATTTTATTTTATCTTTTTTTATAATACAAACATGTATTTTTCCCTTTGCTTTTCGAAAATGTCTTGTTTCATATTCTTGCAGGCTATACATTTCTCAACTTTAAACAGTATTTAAATATAGCTTTTAAAAACTGTTAAAGTAGGATTAGTGTTTTGTTAATTTCTGATTGAATATAAATTTTCTGGTAGTAAGGAGGAGATTATTCAAAAAACAATATCAAACTTATCATTGCCAAAGATGATGTCAGTGACTGACCATACTGTATTAATATCCTTACATTTATTATGAAAGAAATTTGCAAGTGCTTGCCAAAAATATGTTACTACATTACATTCATAGAATAGGTGTTTTATTGTTTCTATATCTTCTTTGTAAAAAGAGCAAAGATCTGTATTAGAAATATTCATTTCTTTAAGTAAATAGTTTGTTCCCAAAATTCTATGCTTTATTCTGAATTGCAACCATTGCAGATTTGAGTCTTTTGTCGATTTGAAAGCAATAGTTATAGATGGTATTGAACCTCGTATTATAAAAGCAGCATCGGATTGCTAATTAATGCTATCACTTCAATCATTAATAAATGCATAGATCAAGGCGTATTTCCTGATCAGCTGAAAAAGGCATGCGTGTTGCCTATAAACAAAAATGGACACACAAAAATGGACCAAAAGATGACCCGAACAATGATAGACCTATCTGATTATTACCAAAAAATTCCAAAATCTTTGAGAAACATGTTGCTGCATGCAACTGCACTCTTTTTGTTCAGCAATTTTAATATTTTGCACTCGGCTCAATCTGGATTTCGTAAAAAGCATTCTTGCCAAACAGCACTTACTCACCTTATTGATAGCTGGTTGAAACAAATCGATTCTGGAAACTTTGTTGGCAGAGTTTTCCTTGACGAGAGAAAGGCTTTTGATATGGTTGATCATGAGATACTATTATAAAAATTGCATTTGTATCATTTTTCGCCTTTAACCACACGTTGGTTTCAGTCATATCTGTCTAACAGGACGCAAGTGGTCAGAGTTGGACAGCATCAATCTGAGGAGAGAATCATCAAATCAGGTGTGCCTCAGGGATCCATACTATGACCACTTTTGTTCTTGATTTATGTAAATGATCTACCTTTAACTTTCAAAGAAACTTCAGTTGACATATATGCTGATGATTCCACGCTACGTATAACAGGTCTGGATGTGTCATCCATTGAGAGTAAATTACAAACAAACTTAAATAACATACATAACTGGTGCACTATAAATAACATGGTTATAAATCCTACAAAAACAACATGTATGCTATTAGGAACGAGAAGTCACTCATGAAAGAAAATCATAACCAGACTGGGAAAACAGCTTATCAAAATGGGCCTAAGAAACCTATGGTTTACATCCGGCTTCTAAGACAGTATCAACAGTATCAACAGCGATCAATCGGATTATCTCGCTAAACTTTCGCAATATCTCGTACGGATATTGTTTTCGCTAACGTCACGATGTGCCAAATATCATGTATGGACACCTATTCAACTTTCAAGGTCGTCAAAAGTTTTAAACCGCGTGGCGTAAGTTTACAGATGACGAGGTATATTTACCTATTTTGAGTATACAAACTCTATAGACACACTATAAACGGCTTTAATCTGCCAGACCAAACTCCAAAACTGGACCGTCGAAATAAGTTCAAAAATAATTGATCATATCTACACTACACATCCTGAAAATATAATCGAAATAAATGTACCATTCATATGCATGACTGACCATTATCCTGTAGATGTATATTTTATTAGGAAAATTGAATGACAAAATCAAGATTCACTAAAAACGGTCATAAAACTATTAATTACAGATCATTTGGAAAATTTTATGAACAAGAATTTAAAAATGAGTTGTATAATTCAGGAATAAATACTGCTGAAACACTCACTGCTCCAAAAACTTCACTTGAATATTAATACTCAGTGTTAAACAATGCTCTTTCTAAACAACAGAGACAAATTAAACGCCCAAAACAGCCTGAATGGTACTCTGGTAAAATTAAAGAGGCAAGAAAATTACGTGATACATTCAATAAAGCTAAAAGATGGCCAGAATATAAAAAATGAAGGAATAAAACTAACCATCTGATAAGGTAAGAACACATTTTTTGCAAATGCTTTTAAAGATAAATTAGACTCTAAATTTATTTGGTCGCATCTTAAATCAATATCTGCACAGATCAGTCAAACTGTTATTAAATTACGACCAATTTTAAATATTAACAATGTTATAATTGAGGGAGAGAAAAGTATAGCTGACGCTCTAAATTACCACTTTATTAATATTGCTAAAAACATAAACAAAACTCCACTATATGCAAATAACTACGCTGAATTAAAAAAACGTAATGATAATAAATTAAAACAGGCAATATTTAAAATAGATTACATCTCGATTTTGGAAGTAAGGCGAATAATTGATAAATTAGATATAAATAAAGCAAAAGTTATAGATGGTATTGAACCTCGTATTATAAAAGCAGCATCGGATTGCATCATTAATGCTATCATTTCAATCATTAATAAATGCATAGATCAAGGCATATTTCCTGATCATCTAAAAAAGGCATGCGTGTTGCCTATAAACAAAAATGGACCAAAAGATGACCCGATCAATTATAGACCTACCACATTATTACCAACAATTTCCAAAATCTTTGAGAAACATGTTGCTGCATGCAACTGCACTCTTTTTTTTCAGCAATTTTAATATTTTGCACTCGGCTCAATCTGGATTTCGTAAAAAGCATTCTTGCCAAGTAGCACTTATTCGCCTTGTTGATAGCTGGTTGAAACAAATTTGATTCCGGAAACTTTGTTGGCAGTGTCTTCCTTGACTTGAGAAAGGCTTTTGATATGGTTGATCATGAGATACCATTATAAAAATGCATTTGTATCATTTTTCGCCTTTAACCATACGTTGGTTTCAGTCATATCTGTCTAACAGGACACAAGTGGTCAGAGTTGGACAGCATCAATCTGAGGAGAAAATCATCAAATCAGGTGTCCCTCAGGGATCCATACTAGGACCACTTTTGTTCTTGATTTATGTAAATGATCTACCTTTAACTTTCAAAGAAGCTTCAGTTGACATGTATGCTGATGACTCCACGCTACGTACAACAAGTCTGGATGTGTCATCCATTGAGAGTAAATTACAAACAAACTTAAATAACATAAATAACTGGTGCACTATAAATAACATGGTTATAAATCCTACAAAAACAACATGTATGCTATTAGGTTCAAAATATAAAATAAACCATTCTCGAAAACTCACGCTTTCGATAGATAATTGCCTGATACAATCAGTGTCTTCTCAAAAACTTCTCGGAATTACAATAGATCAACATCTAAAGTAGGATATTCAGATAAGCAAAGTCTGCAATCATATTTCGAGTAAATTCACTCTTTTGAGACGAATATCTAAATATTTGACACTTGATATGAAAAAGCTATTCTATAATGCATATTTACTTCCAATATTTGATTATGGTTCTATCCTCTGGAGCAATTGTACTAAATCAAATTTTACAAAGGTTGTAACTTTACAAGAAAGCATTGCACGCTGGATTTTGATGAAACCTTTACATACACCTTCTGCAAATCTGTTTAATGAGTTGAATAGGATGTCACTTGAAACAAGACGTAAAGGACAAGGTATGATAAGGGGGTATTTTGGCCCCCAATATATTCAAAATACAAAAAATAATATTTACATACACTATTCAACTTTTATAATCGGTCACTTTTCAAAGAATCATATGTTTTTTTAATAATTGATATTTTCATTTGAAATTTTAACTGGCGTCGTTCAACAAATATCGCTAGCGATTTATAAAACTTAATCTGCCCTGATTGGACTAAAACCTTGTTGATAAACTTAATAAAATATTGGTATGTGTTTCGGTGATTTCCAGTTTTTAGTATTCGTGTTATTTTCAAAAAAACTGGGTGACCGATTATTGAGTAGTGTATAATCTGCTGTGCATATTGAAGTAAATTGATCATATTCTATCTTCAAAAGATGTTTTTATTTATTTTATTTATCTAGAAGAATTAACAGGGTCTCAAAAAAATGGCATTTTTGGTAATTTTGTTAGATTTTGTAGATTTTGGACCTTTCTGGGCAAGATTTTGATGCTAAACGAGCACGCACAGTTTTTTGACTGTGATGCATCCCTATCAAGTACCGGTTTCAACAAAAAATCAACTGTGCTCGAGGGTACGCTCTGTATTACCAAGACCAAAAACTGATTGAAAACTGCTGAAAATGAACAAAAATGTCATTTTTTGAAAGAAAAGGCCTTGTTTGTAAGGCTCTTAAACTCATTTAGAGCCTTCAAACGTACTTGTAATGAGTTTTAGTAATGATTCAGTTCATTTGTAGGAAAACTAGATATTCAAAACTTGTGCATTAGAACTTGCAATATTGGGGTTCAATTTTGCCGCTTATCATACCTAATCCTTTCAAGTAGGTGTTTTAGTTTATAAAGCAATTCATAATCTTACACCAATATCACACACCAATATCACAAAGTAAATTAATAACATATTCTGAAATAAAAGATGTAATTTAAGATCATGCATTAAACATGACATTAAACATCCTAGACCTAAATCCGAATATTTAAAACAATATTTTACCTATATTGCCATGCGGACTTGGAATTCAATCCCAGAAAACATCCGGACGTCTTTTTCTATTTATGCTTTCAAATACAATTATAAACTATTTCTATTTCAAGGTAACAGGACTGGTGTTCTGCTCAAATTAAGTTGTGTTAATAGTGAATACTTGTTTTGTATGCAAGCTTGTAACATATTATTAATGTTATGTGCAAGTATTCACTTGATATTGTTTATTAGTTTTACTAATAATTGCTGTTGTTATTAGAAGGCCTCACGGAAGATAAGTGTTGTGCAATTGTTTGTACAATCTTAATGAGTTGTATCTTCATGAAATAAAGAATTGATTATTATTATTATTATCAGGGGCGTAGCTAGGGACTTTATTATGTGTATGCAAACAGTGTAGGGGGTCCGGGGCATGCTCCCTAGGAAAAAAGTTTTCCTGGACCGTCTGTGGTGCAATCTGGAGGCATTTACGCCACAAAATGAGGCTGATTTTGTCTCTGATTTTTTTTCTGTTTTCTCGAATTTTTTTTAAAAAGTGATCTTCTTTTATTTATTTTTTCAATATTTGAGACAATGTGCACGCAACTATGTACTTTGCGTACAGGTAGCTACGCGCCTGATCTAATTTATAAAACCTTTCAATTGAGTCCTCTCCTAAATGCGGAAAATTCAACACGTAGGCCACTCTCATACTCTTTTCTTACGTCATACAGTGATCCCGAGTCAGCCGCCAACATCAAATGGTTTACAAGCAAGTCAACTGCGCTACAGAGGCTAACAAGTATCACAAGCCGGTCAGATGTCAGCATTTTTTTTTGGAATTGACAAAAATCAAAAACACATTTATCATGAAATATTTGAGCACTAGATAAACTAGTCATCATGAGACAAAATGAACATGATTTTAATAAGAACCGACACTTCTTACTTACAAGTCGAGATCCCAGTAGGATTCGAACCCGCAGAGGTGAGAGGCGAAGGTTTACAACGCAACGTCGTTAACCATTCGGCTACTATTGAATTTGATTGTGTTTCTATTGTTCAATGGCACGATATCTTCGTGAAATTTACTCTTATTGTATGACGTCAATATCGATCTGTGCTCTTTACCTACATGAGAGGACATATCAAATGGAATCCTTTTACAACACTGCGAACACGCCTAGAGTACATTATATTCAGAAACTTATCATATTAAAAACAGATTTGTACAGCATCACTATTATATTGATATTATATTCAAGAACGGATGACCTACCTAACCTCGTTAAACATTATAGACTTGACATCAGCCTGCTTTTAGTTTTAATTAATTTGACATGTACTGCTACTTCCTCGTAGGACATGTATCCGCTCTTGCCTGTTCAAAAGGCAACTTGCCCTACATATTCGCATATACACATGTACAGATTAGCTCACACAGCACGTGCTGCACGCCGTTATCGCATTGAGCAGCACGGACTGTGTGGGCTAAAATCTACCGTGTATAGATGTCGTGTATAGTCGACACATAACGATACTTACCAGTTTATATATACCACTGATGTGCACCCTCTTGTTTAATGTTTACTTTAAAATTATTTCGAGGGCACATGTTTACGCGGCATGCAGATTGGGATTATGTTCGTCAGTTTCAGTATATATTATTTTAATTTATTCATGCGCAATCAACGCGCGTTATGACCTAAACATGCACTATACAGATACAGACGCATGGTTAGAAGTTGCTTTATTGTTGTTGGTAAGTATTATTAAAATTATAATTGCTTATTTTGTTGCTAAAACAAACAAAAATGGTAATACAGCAGATAATATGATCATCGTGTGTTGAAACTCTGCTCCGAGTTCGACATTCGAACTTCAGCCCTGAGTTCGACGTTTTAACCTCAGCCCTGAGTCTGGCATTCGAAACTCAGCTCTGAGATTGACATTCTAACCTCAACCATCAGTTCGACATTATAACCCTGAGTTTGACATTAGAACCTAAGCACTGAGCTCGACATTCGAACCTCAGCTCAGAGTTTGACATTCTAACCTCAGCCCTGAGTTTGACATTATAGCCTCAGTCATGAGTTCGATATAATTTAAGCCCTGAATTTGACATTAGAACCGCAGTCCTGAATTTGAATTTCTAACCTCAGTCCTGAGTTTGACATTCGAACATCTGCTCTGAGTTTATCGAACCTCAGTCCTGAGTTTGACATATGAACCTCAACCCTGAGTTTGACATCGGAACGCCAGCCCTGAGTTTAACATTCTAACCTGACCTGACATTCGCACCAGGGCTGAATTCGAATGCCAAAAGTTAAGTAATACAGGTATATTATTAATTCGTTATATGCAAGTAATGTACAGAATATAAAACCAAAATATCACATTTATTACCGATCTTCCTGGATTGTATAAGGGATTATGTCCCTTTTTTTTAAAATTCCATTGAGATTGCATTTGAAAGAAAAAAATAAACAATATAACTCCACTAATCTATTTTTAAATGCAACTTTCCGTTTATTATGTTTACACATTTATCTAGGCAGCTATACTGAAAATTAATACAATCATGGTGAATGTGTATAAGGCTCATTGTAGCATGGTCACTGAACATTCTCTTTGTATTCAGCTTATATAATTCTCAAGTTCATGTGTGTATTAATTAATTCACATATTTATCAAGTTTGTATTTACTTTTACTGTTCATAGCCTAGATACATGTTTAAACACAATAAATTGAAAGCTGCATTTAAAATTATTTGAGTTCTAATTCCTTTTTATCTTCTTTTTTAAATGCAATCTCAATGGGATTACACAAAAGAGGACATGACCCTTAATTCGGGTAATAAGCGTTTTTTTCTTCTGATTCTTGAAACTTTTAAACAACATCTTTTTTTTTGAAAACCAAAGTCTAACTGGATATAATTGCCACACAGCAATTTTGATGCGTTTATTAATAATTAAAGGGACACTTGATTTTTTTTTAAAAACTGACGTGTCCCGTGGGGCGGGGGGATATTACCCATCTGTCTGGATAAGCAGAGGCCCTATTCTTGCCCGGGAATCACACGGGGAGTGTTTAAAATAGGACTGAATGTGTGTACAATTTCATTTTTTTTATTGCTTATTTTTTTTTAAACGCGGTGTTGGATTTGACAAAACTAAGCAGAACGCATTGGTATGATGTGTCGTTGTGCATATTGCTCTTTTTTCATTTTATTAATTTTAGGTGGAGTTATGGCCCCTTGATATTTTTACTTTGAATTTCTTGTCGTCGCTGATCCTCCTAAACATCTTGTTGGATTTCGACGAAATTTGGCAGGAAGCATCAGTATGATGTCTAGTTGTGCAAATCGCTGCCTTTCTACTAGTGAGTGCCGGTATGCCGCTACCAGGACACTAGTTTCCAATGTATAAGTACTGATATCCCGTTACAAAGACATTAGTTTCTATTCTATAAGTACTGGTTTCCCGTTACCAGGTCATTAGTTTCTATTCTATAAGTACTGTTTACCCATTGCCAGTCAACTAGTGAGTGCTCGTATGCCGCTACCAGGCCACTAGTTTCCAATCTATAAGTACTGATATCCCATTACAAGGCCATTAGTTTCTATTCTATAAGTACTGGTTTCCCGTTGCCAGTCTACTATTCAGTGCTGGTATGCCGCTACCAGGCACCTATCTTCCATTCTATCAGCACTGGTATCCCGCTACCAGGCCATTAGTTTCTATGCTTTAAGTACTGGTTTCACGTTGTCAGTCTACTAGTGAGTGCTGGTATGCCGCTATCAGGCCACTCGTTTCCATTCTATAAGTACTGGTATCCCATTAAAGGGCCACTAGTTTATATTCTATAAATACTGCGTTCCCATTTCCAGGCCACCATCCTATAAGTACTGGTATCCTGTTGCCTTTTTACTAGTGAGTGCTGGTATGCCGCTACCCGGCCACTAGTTCCCAATCTATAAGTACTGAGATCCCGTTACAAGGCCATTTGTTTCTATTCTATTAGTACTGGTTTCTCGTTGCCAGTCTACTAGTGAGTGCTGGTATGCCGCTACCAGGGCATTTTTTTCCATTCTATAAGTACTGTTATCCTGTTACTAGGTACTATTTTCTATTCTATAAGTACTGGTTTCACCTTGCCAGTCTACTAGTGAGTGCTGGTATGCTGCTACCAGGCCACTAGTTTTCATTCTATCGGCACTGGTATCCACTACCAGGCCATTAGTTTCTATTCTATAGGTACTGGTTTCCCGTTGCCAGTCTACTAGTGGTGAGTGCTGGTATGCCGCTACCAATCCACTAGTTTCCATTCTATAAGTACTGGTATCCCGTTAAAGGTCCACTAGTTTCTATTCTATAATTACTGCGCTCCCATTTCCAGGCCAACATCCTATACGTACTGGTATCCTGTTGCCTTTCTACTAGTGAGTGCTGGTATGCCGCTACCCGGCCACTAGTTTCCAATGTATAAGTACTGATATCCCGTTACAAAGACATACGTTTCTATTCTATAAATACTGGTTTCCCGTTACCAGATTATTAGCTTCTATTCTTACCCGTTGCCAGTCTACTAGTGAGTGCTTGTATGCCGCTACCAGGCCACTAGTATCCAATCTTTAAGTACTGATATCCCGTTACAAGGCCATTAGTTTCTATTCTATAAGTACTGGTTTCCCGTTGCCAGTCTACTATCAGTGCTGGTATGCCACTACCAGGCCACTATCTTCCATTCTATCAGCACTGGTATCCCGCTACCAGGCCATTAGTTTCTGTGCTATAAGTACTGGTTTCACGTTGCCAATCTACTAGTGAGTGCTGGTATGCCGCTATCAGGCCATTAGTTTCTATTCTATAAGGACTGGTTTCCCGTTACCAGTCTACTAGTCAGTGCTGGTATGCCGCTACCAGGCCACTATCTTCCATTCTATCAGCACTGGTATCCCGCTACCAGGCCATTAGTTTCTATGCTATAAGTACTGGTTTCACGTTGCCAGTCTACTAGTGAGTGCTTGTATGCTGCTGTCAGGCCATTAGTTACCATTCTATAAATACTGCTTTCCCATTTCCAGGCCACCATCCTATAAGTACTGATATCCTGTTGCCTTTGTACTAGTGAGTGCTGGTACCCGCTACCGGGCCACTAGTTTCCAATCTATAAGTACTGATATCCCGTTACAAGGCCATTAGCTTCTATTCTATAAGTACTGGTTTCCCGTTGCCAGTCTACTATCAGTGCTGGTATGCCGCTACCAGGCCACCATCTTCCATTCTATCAGCACTGGTATACCGCTACCAGGCCATTAGTTTCTATGCTATAAGTACTGGTTTCACGTTGCCAATCTACTAGTGAGTGCTTGTATGCCGCTATCAGGCCATTAGTTTCTATTCTATAAGGACTGGTTTCCCGTTACCAGTCTACTAGTCAGTGCTGGTATGCCGCTACCAGGCCACTATCTTCCATTCTATCAGCACTGGTATCCCGCTACCAGGCCATTAGTTTCTCTGCTATAAGTACTGTTTTCACGTTGTCAGTCTACTAGTGAGTGCTGGTATGCTGCTATCAGGCCATTAGTTACCATTCTATAAATACTGCGTTCCCATTTCCAGGCCACCTTTCTATAAGTACTGGTATCCTGTTGCCTTTCTTCTAGTGAGTGCTGGTACCCGCTACCGGGTCACTAGTTTCCAATCTATAAGTACTGATATCCCGTTACAAGGCCATTAGTTTCTATTCTATAAATACTACTTTCCCGTTGCCAGTCTACAAGTCAGTGCTGATATGCCGCTACCAGGCCACTTGTTTCCATTCTGTAAGTTCTATTATCCTGTTACCAGGTACTAGGTTTTATTCTATAAGTACTGGTGTCACGTTGCCAGTGTACTAGTGAGTGCTGGTATGCCGCTACCAGGCCACTAGTTTCCAATCTATAAGTACTGATATCCCGTTAAAGGTCCATTAGTTTCTATTCTATAAGTACTGGTTTCCCGTTGCCAGTCTAATAGAGTGCTGGTATGCCGCTACCAGGCCACTTTTTTCATTCTATAAGTACTGTTATCCTGTTACCAGGTACTAGTTTCTATTCTATTAGTACTGGTTTCACGTTGCCAGTCTGCTAGTGAGTGCTGGTATGCCGCTACCAGGCCATTTATTTCTATTTTTTAAGTAGTGGTTTCCCATTGCCAGTTTACTAATGAGAGCTGGTGTGCTGCTATAAGGCCACTAGTTTCCGTTCTATAAGTACTTTTATCCTGTTACCAGTCCACTAGTTTCTATTCTATAAGTATTGGTATCCCATTAAAGGGCCACTAGTTTCTATTCTATAAATACTGCGTTAACATTTCCTGGCCACCATCCTATAAGTGCTGGTATCCTGTTGCCTTTCTACAAGTGAGTGCTGGTATGCCGATAACAGGCCACTAGTTTCCATTATATAAGTACTGCTATCCTGTTACCAGGCACTAGTTTCTATTCTCTAAGTACTGGTTTCACGTTGCCAGTCTACAAATGAATGCTGGTATGCCGCAACAAGGCCACTAATTTCGATTCTATAAGTGCTGGTATCCCGTTGCCATTCTACTGGTGAGTGCTGGTATGCCGGTATCAAGCCACTAGTTTTCATTCTATAAGTACTGGTATCCCATCACCAGGCCACTATTTTCCATTCTATCAGCACTGGTATCCCGATATCAGGCCATTAGTTTATATTCTATAGGTAATGGTTTCATGTTGCCATTTTACTAGTGAGGGCTGGTATGCCTCTACCAGGCCACTAGTTTCCATTCTATAAGTACTGTTATGCTGTTACCAGGCACTAGTTTATATTCTATTAGTACTGGTTTCACGTTGCCAGTCTACGAATGAATGCTGGTATGCCGCAACAAGGCCACTACTTTCGATTCTATAAGTACTGGTATCCCGTTGCCATTCTACTGGTGAGTGCTGGTATGCCGGTATCAGGCCACTAGTTTTCATTCTATAAGTACTGGTATCCCTACACCAGGCCACTATTTTCCATTCTATCAGCACTGGTATCCCGCTTCCAAGCCATTAGTTTCTATTATATAAGTACATGGTTACCCGTTGCCAGTATACTAATGAGTGGTAGTATGCCGCTACCAGGCACATAGTTTCCATTCTATAAGTACTGATATTCCATCACCAGGCCACTAGTTTCTATTCTATAAATACTGCGTTCCCATTTCCAGGTCACCATCCTATAAGTACTGGTATCCTGTTGCCTTTCTACTAGTGAGTGCTGGTATGCCGCTACCAGGCCACTAGTTTCCAATCTATAAGTACTGATATCCCGTTACAAGGCCATTAGTTTCTATTCTATAAGTACTCGTTTCCCGTTGCCAGTCTACTAGTGAGTGCTGGTATGCCGCTACCATGGCACTTTTTCCATTCTATATGTACTGTTATCCTGTTACCAGGTATTATTTTCTATTCTATAAGTACTGGTTTCACGTTGCCAGTCTACTAGTGAGTGCTGGCATGCCGCTACCAGGCCACTAGTTTTCATTTTATCAGCACTGGTATCACGCTACCAGGCCATTAGTTTCTATTCTATAGGTACTGGGTTCCCGTTGCCAGTCTACTAGTGAGTGCTGGTATGCCGCTACCAATCCACTAGTTTCCATTCTATAAGTACTGGTATCCCTTTAAAGGTCCACTAGTTTCTGTTCTATAATTTTTGCGCTCCCATTTCCAGGCTAACATCCTTTAAGTACTGGTATCCTGTTGCCTTTCTACTAGTGAATGCCGGTATGCCGCTACCAGGACACTAGTTTCCAATGTATAAGTACTGATATCCCGTTACAAAGACATTAGTTTCTTTTCTATAAGTACTGGTTTCCCGTTACCAGGTCATTAGTTTCTATTCTATAAGTACTGTTTACCCATTGTCAGTCTACTAGTGAGTGCTCGTATACCGCTACCAGGCCACTAGTTTCCAATCTATAAGTACTGTTAGCCCGTTACAAGGCCATTAGTTTCTATTCTATAAGTACTGTTTATCCGTTGCCAGTCTACTATTCAGTGCTGGTATGCCGCTACCAGGCCCCTATCTTCCATTCTATCAGCACTGGTATCCCGCTACCAGGCCATTAGTTTCTATGCTATAAGTGCTGGTTTCACGTTGTCAGTCTTCTACTGAGTGCTGGTATGCCGCTATCAGGCCACTAGTTTCCATTCTATAAGTACTGGTATCCCATTAAAGGGCCACTAGTTTCTATTCTATAAATACTGCGTTCCCATTTCCAGGCCACCATCCTATAAGTACTGGTATCCTGTTGCCTTTCTACTAGTGAGTGCTGGTATGCCGCTACCCGGCCACTAGTTTTCAATCTATAAGTACTGAGATCCCGTTACAAGGCCATTTGTAACTATTCTATTAGTACTGGTTTCCCGTTGCCTTTCTACTAGTGAGTGCTGGTATGCCGCTACCCGGCCACTAGTTTCCAATCTATAAGTACTGAGATCCCGTTACAAGGCCATTTGTTACTATTCTATTAGTACTGGTTTCCCGTTGCCAGTCTACTAGTGAGTGCTGGTATGCCGCTACCAGGGCACTTTTTTCCATACTATAAGTACTGTTATCCTGTTACCAGATACTAGTTTCTATTCTATAAGTACTGGTTTCCCGCTACCAGTCCAGTAGTTTCCAATGTATAAGTACTGATATCCCGTTACAAAGACATAAGTTTCTATTCTGTAAGAACTGGTTTCCCGTTACCAGGTCATTAGTTTCTATTCTATAAGTACTGTTTATCCATTGCCAGTCTACTAGTGAGTGCTCGTATGCCGCTACCAGGCCACTAGTTTCCAATCTATAAGTACTGATATCCCGTTACAAGGCCATTAGTTTCTATTCTATAAGTACTGTTTACCCGTTGCCAGTCTACTATTCAGTGCTGGTATGCCGCTACCAGGCCCCTATCTTCCATTCTATCAGCACTGGTATCCCGCTACCAGGCCATTAGTTTCTATGCTATAAGTACTGGTTTCACGTTGCCAATCTACTAGTGGGTGCTGGAATGCCGCTATCAGGCCATTAGTTCTTATTCTATAAGGACTGGTTTCCCGTTACCAGTCTACTAGTCAGTGCTGTTATGCCGCTAC
Organism: Cyrtodaria siliqua; assembly: GCA_037043455.1. Lineage (NCBI taxonomy): Eukaryota > Metazoa > Mollusca > Bivalvia > Adapedonta > Hiatellidae > Cyrtodaria > Cyrtodaria siliqua. Next base: position 63,574 of record JAWPHD010011907.1, read on the forward strand.
CAGGCCACTATCTTCCATTCTATCAGCACTGGTATCCCGCTACCAGGCCATTAGTTTCTATGCTATAAGTACTGGTTTCACGTTGCCAGTCTACTAGTGAGTGCTGGTATACTGCTATCAGGCCATTAGTTTCCATTCTATAAATACTGCGTTCCCATTTCCAGGTCACCATCCTATAAGTACTGGTATCCTGTTGCCTTTCTACTAGTGAGTGCTGGTACCCGCTACCGGGCCACTAGTTTCCAATCTATAAGTACTGATATCCCGTTACAAGGCCATTAGTTTCTATTCTATAAATACTAGTTTCCCGTTGCCAGTCTACAAGTGAGTGCTGATATGCCGCTACCAGGCCACTTGTTTCATTCTGTAAGTTCTATTATCCTGTTACCAGGTACTAGTTTCTATTCTATAAGTACTGGTTACACGTTGCCAGTGTACTAGTGAGTGCTGGTATGCCGCTACCAGGCCACTAGTTTCCAATCTATAAGTACTGATATCCCGTTACAAGACCAGTAGTTTCTATTCTATAAGTACTGGTTTCCCGTTGCCAGTCTACTAGTGAGTGCTGGTATGCCACTACCAGGCCACTATTTTCCATTCTATCAGCACTGGTATCCCGCTACCAGGACATTAGTTTCTATGCTATAAGTACTGTACTAGTTTCACGTTGCCAGTCTACTAGTGAGAGCTGGTATGCCACTACCAAGCCATTAGTTTATATTCTATAAGTACTGGTTACCCATTGCCAGTCTACTAGTGAGTGCTAATATGCCGCTACCAGGCCACTAGTTTCCATTCTATAAATACTGCGTTCCCATTTCCAGGCCACCATCCTATAAGTACTGGTATCCTGTTGCCTTTCTACTAGTGAGTGCTGGTACCCGCTACCAGGCCACTAGTTTACAATGTATAGGTACTGATATCCCGTTACAAGGCCATAAGTTTCTATTCTATAAGTAAGTACTGGTTTCCTGTTGCCAGTCTACTAGTGAGTGCTGGTATCTCTAGTTTTTATTCTATCAGCACTGGTATCCCGCTACCAGGCTATTAGTTTCTATTCTATACGTATTAGTTTCCCATTGCCAGTCTACTAATGAGTGCTGGTATGCCGCTATCAGGCCACTAGTTTCCATTCTATAAGTATTGTTATCCCGTTACCAGGCAGCTAATTTCTATTCTATAAATACTGCGTTCCCATTTCCAGGCTACCGTCCTATAAGTACTGATATCCTGTAGCCTTTCTACTACTGACTATTATAAATACCCATTCTTCCCCAGAACCATAGTCCATTGGAATACCCTACCTCAAAGAGTAGTAACCCTGCCCCCCGTGCATTTTGCCTGGCTGTTAGCCATGTCAATCACATGTCTCCCTAGAAAGCATGCCCTATCTTCTTTAACCTGTTTTTAACACTGTATAATAAGACTAACGTCTTGTCAGTTGACGCGCGTCAAGTCTAGGTCCGCAACAGGGGTTTGACTTATTGGAAGATAGATAGATAGATAGTGAGTGATGGTATACAGTACGTACCAGGCCTCTCGTTACCACCAATCTATAAGTACTGATATCCCGTTACAAAGACATTAGTTTCTATTCTATAAATACTGGTTTCCCGTTTCCAGTCTACTCGTGAGTGCTGGTATGCCGCTACCAGGACACGTTTTTCCATTCTATAAGTTCTGTTATCCTGTTACCAGGTACTAATTTCTATTCTATAAGTACTGGTTTCACGTTGCCAGTGTACTTGTGAGTGCTGGTATGCCGCTACCAGGCCATTAGTTTTCATTCTATCAGTACGGGTATCATATTACCAGGCCATTATTTTCTATTCTATAGGTACTGGTTTCCCGTTGCCTGTCTACTAGTGAGTGCTGGTCCGCTGCTACCAGTCCACTAGTTAGTACTGTTATCCCGCTACCAGGCCATTACTTTCTATTCTATAGGTACTGGTTTCCCTTTGCCAGTCTACTAGTGAGAGCTTGTGTGCTGCTACAAGGCCACTAGTTTCCGTGCTATAAGAACTTTTATCATGTTACCAGGCCACTAGTTTCTATTCTATAAATACTTGTTTCACGTTGCCAGTCTACGAGTCAGTGCTGGCATGCTTCAACCAGGCCACTAGTTTTCATTCTATCAGCTCTGGTATCTCGTTACCAGGCCATTTGTTTCTATTCTATAAATACTGCGTTAACATTTCCAGGCCACCATCCTATAAGTACAGGTATCATGTTGCCTTTCTATCAGTGAGTTCTGGTATGCAGCTACCAGGCAATTAGTTTCCATTCTATAAGTACTGTTATCCTGTTACCAGGCACTAGTTTCTATTCTCTAAGTACTGGTTTCACGTTGCCATTCTACAAATGAATGATGGTATGCCGCAACCAGACCGCTAGTTTCTATTCTATAAGTACTGGTTACGCGTTGCCAGTCTACTATTGAGTGAACGTATGGCCATTAATTTCCATTCTAAAAATACTGCGTTCCCATTTCCAGGCCACCATCCTATAAGTACTGGTATCCTGTTGGCTTTCTACTAGTGAGTGCTGGTATGCCGCTACCAGGTCACTAGTTTCCAATCTATAAGTACTGATATCCCGTTACAAGGCCATTAGTTTCTATTCTATAAGTACTGGTTTTCCGTTGCCAGTCTACTAGTGAGTGCTGGTATGCCGCTACCAGGCCACTTTTTTCATTGTATAAGTACTGTTATCCTCTTACCAGGTACTAGTTTCTATTCTATGAGTACTGGTTTCACGTTTCCAGTCTACTAGTGAGTGCTGGTATGCCGCTACCATGCCATTAATTTCTATTCTATAGGTACTGGTTTCCCGTTGCCAGTCTACTAGTGAGAGCTGGTGTGCTGCTACAAGGCCACTAGTTTCCATTCTGTAAGTACTGTTATCCTGTTACCAGGAACTAGTTTCTATTCCTTAAGTACTGGTTTCACGTTGCCAGTCTACAAATGAATGCTGGTATGCCGTAACCAGACCACTAGGTTCTATTCTATAAGTACTGGTTACCCGTTGCCAGTCTAGTAGTGAGCGACGATTTGCCGCTACCAGGCCACTAGTTTCCATTCTATAAGTACTGGTATCCCGTTACAAGGCCATTTGTTACTATTCTATTAGTACTGGTTTCCCGTTGCCATTCTACTAGTGAGTGCTGGTATGCCGCTACCAGGCCACTAGTTTTCATTGTATCAGCACTGGTATCCCGCTACCAGGCTATTAGTTTCTATTCTACAGGTACTGGTGTCCCGTTGCCAGTCTGCTAGTGAGTGGAACCCAAAAGGCAGATCTAGATTTGCATGTTAGCATGTATATATCTATACTTTTGGTTTGGGATTTCTTATAGCATTATGCATCTTATTCATACTTCACCCATATTGGGGCATGGGCTCCCTCCTCCGCCCCCGTCCCCCGCCGCCCGCCCCCACTCCCACCTCCTCCCTCGTACTTTCAACGGATATGAACACGTCACAAATGAAACGGGCACTCTATGGCACGCAGAATGATACTTGTTGACATTGCATGCCCGGGGACGTAATCCGTGTACGGTTAAAAATAGCAGAAACAGAGATAACTTAGATTTTTCCGCGATCTGATAGCCCATATGATTATTATTCATAATAGTAATACGTATAGAATATGTACAATATTATCTGGCGTGTTGTTATGATTGTTAATATGACTATTGTTATAATTATTGCAGCAAACCTGTATCAAGACACAACGTTAATCGCTTCTCAAGTGAGGCCAGAAGTTGCATGTACAAGCCTTGAAAAGCCAACAATGGGTTCCACCGTAAGATTTTCATATGTATACGTACTTTCAACAGATATGCACACGTCAGAAATGAAACGGGCACTCTATGGCACGCAGAATGATACTTGTTGACATTTCGTAATCCGTGTACGGGGAAATAGCAGAAACAGAGATAACTTAGATTTTTCCGCGATCTGATAGCCCATATGATTATTATTCATAATAGTAATACGTATAGAATATGTACAATATTATCTGGCGTGTTGTTATGATTGTAAATATGACTATTGTTATAATTATTGCAGCAAACCTGTATCAAGACACAACGTTAATCGCTCCTCAGGTGAGCCGATAAGTTGCATGTACATGCCATGACAAGCCAACAATGCGTTCCACCGTAAGTGTTTCATATGTATTCGTACTTTCAACAGATATGCAGACGTCAGAAATGAAACGGGCTCTCTATGGCACGCAGAATGATACTTGTTGACATTTCATTGCCAAGGGACGTAATTCGTGTACGGGGGAATAGGAGAAAAACAGAGATAACGTAGATTTTTCCGCGATCTGGTAGCCCATATGATTATTATTCATAATAGTAATACGTATAGAATATGTACAATATTATCTGGCGTGTTGTTATGATTGTTAATATGACTATTGTTATAATTATTGCAGCAAACCTGTATCAAGACACAACGTTAATCGCTTATCAAGTGAGCCCAGAAGTTGCATGTACAAGCCATGACAAGCCAACAATGCGTTCCGCCGTAAGTTTTTCATATGTATACGTACTTTTAACGGATATGCACACGTCAGAAATGAAACGGGCACTCTATGGCACGCAGAATGATACTTGTTGACATTTCATAATCCGTGTACGGGGAAATAGCAGAAACAGAGATAACTTAGATTTTTCCGCGATCTGATAGCCCATATGATTATTATTCATAATAGTAATACGTATAGAATATAAACAATATTATCTGGCGTGTTGTTATGATTGTTAACATGACTATTGTTATAATTATTGCAGCAAACCTGTATCAAGACACAACGTTAATCGCTTATCAAGTGAGCCCAGAAGTTGCATGTCCAAGCTATGACAAGCCAACAATGCGTTCCGCCGTAAGTTTTTCATATGTATACGTACTTTCAACGGATATGCACACGTCAGAAATGAAACGGGCACTCTATGGCACGCAGAATGATACTTGTTGACATTTCATTGCCAAGGGACGTAATCCGTGTACGGGGTAATAGGAGAAACAGAGATAACTTATATTTTTACGCGATCTGATAGTCCATATGATTATTATTCATAATAGTAATACGTATAGAATATGTACAATATTATCTGGCGTGTTGTTTTGATTGATAATATGACTATTGTTATAATCATTGCAGGGGCGGATCCAGGATTTCAGCTTAGGGGGGGCGTAATATTTTGGTCAATTTTCGGGTCCGTCTCTAGCGTCATAAAACGTTTGCGGTAGTGCATTTATAGGGTAAAAAAGTCCGTTTTCAAATAAAAATATTTAACAATGTGTTAATTAAACCACTTATTAGCCATTATGCGTCAAGCGAGCGAAGCGAGCGAGAAAAACATTTATACTGAGGGCGTCCATCTAAATTGTTTGATGTTTTATCTACAGTAATATTGACATACACGTATGAATAACAAAAGTCCGTTTTCAAATAAAAGAATTTAACAATGTGTTAATTAAACCACTCATTAGCCATTATGCGTTAAGCGAGCGAGAATTTTTTTTATACTGAGGGTGTGCAACGAAATTGTTTGATATTTTATCTACAATAACATGGACATACATGTATGAATAAAAAAAGTCCGTTTTCAAATAAACGGATTTAACAATGTGTTAATTAAACCACTCATTAGCCATTATGCGTCGAGCGAGCGAGAAATTTGTTTATACTGAGGGCGTGCATCGAAATTGTTTGATATATTATCTACAGTAACATGGACATACACGTATGAATAAAAAAGTCCGTTTTCAAATAAAAGGATTTAACAATGTGTTAATTAAACCACTCATTAGCCATTATGCGTCGAGCGAGCGAGATATTTTTTTATACTGAGGGCGTGCAACGAAATTGTTTGATATATTATCAACAGTAACATGGACATACATGTATGAATAAAAAGTCCGTTTTCAAATAAAAGGATTTAACAATGTATTAATTAAACCACTCATTAGCCATTATGCGTCGAGCGAGCGAGAATTTTTTTTATACTGAGGGCGTGCATCGAAATTGTTTGATATATTATCTACAGTAACATGGACATACATGTATGAATGATAAAGTCCGTTTTAAAATAAAAGGATTTAACAATGTGTTAATTAAACCACTCATTAGCGATGATGCGTCGAGCGAGCGAAGCGAGCGAAAAAAAAATTAATACTGAGGGCGTATTTGATATTTTATCTACAGTAAAATGGACATACATGTATGATCCGGAATTTTTAGGGGGGGCGCGCGCCGGGTGCGCCCCCCCCCCTGGATCCGCTAGTGCATTGCAGCAAACCTGTATCAAGACACAACGTTAATCGCTTTTCAAGTGAGCCCAGAAGTTGCATGTACAAGCCATGACAAGCCAACAATGCGTTCCACCGTAAGTTTTTCATATGTATACGCACTTTCAACAGATATGCACACATCAGAAATGAAACGTGCACTCTATGGCACGCAGAATGATACTTGTTGACATTTCATTGCCAAGGGACGTAATACGTGTACGGGAAAATAGGGGAAAAACAGAGATAACTTAGATTTTTACGCGATCTGATAGTACATATGATTATTATTCATAATAGTAATACGTATAGAATATGTACAATATTATCTGGCTTGTTGTTATGATTGTTAATATGACTATTGTTATAATTATTGCAGCAAACCTGTATCAAGACACAACGTTAATCGCTTCTCAAGTGAGCCCAGAAGTTGCATGTACAAGCCATGACAAGCCAACAATGCGTTCCACCGTAAGTTTTTCATATGTATACGTACTTTCAACAGATATGCACAAGTCAGAAATGAAACGGGCACTCTATGGCACGCAGAATGATACTTGTTGACATTTCATTGCCAAGGGACGTAATACGTGTACGGGAAAATAGGAGAAAAACAGAGATAACTTAGATTTTTACGCGATCTGATAGTACATATGATTATTATTCATAATAGTAATACGTATAGAATATGTACAATATTATCTGGCGTGTTGTTATGATTGTAAATATGACTATTGTTATAATTATTGCAGCAAACCTGTATCAAGACACAACGTTAATCGCTCCTCAGGTGAGCCGATAAGTTGCATGTACATGCCATGACAGCTAACAATGCGTTCCACCGTAAGTGTTTCATATGTATTCGTACTTTCAACAGATATGCAGACGTCAGAAATGAAACGGGCTCTCTATGGCACGCAGAATGATACTTGTTGACATTTCATTGCCAAGGGACGTAATTCGTGTACGGGGGAATAGGAGAAAAACAGAGATAACGTAGATTTTTCCGCGATCTGGTAGCCCATATGATTATTATTCATAATAGTAATACGTATAGAATATGTACAATATTATCTGGCGTGTTGTTATGATTGTTAATATGACTATTGTTATAATTATTGCAGCAAACCTGTATCAAGGACACAACGTTAATCGCTTATCAAGTGAGCCCAGAAGTTGCATGTACAAGCCATGACAAGCCAACAATGCGTTCCGCCGTAAGTTTTTCATATGTATACGTACTTTTTAACGGATATGCACACGTCAGAAATGAAACGGGCACTCTATGGCACGCAGAATGATACTTGTTGACATTTCGTAATCCGTGTACGGGGAAATAGCAGAAACAGAGATAACTTAGATTTTTCCGCGATCTGATAGCCCAATGATTATTATTCATAATAGTAATACGTATAGAATATAAACAATATTATCTGGCGTGTTGTTATGATTGTTAACATGACTATTGTTATAATTATTGCAGCAAACCTGTATCAAGACACAACGTTAATCGCTTATCAAGTGAGCCCAGAAGTTGCATGTCCAAGCTATGACAAGCCAACAATGCGTTCCGCCGTAAGTTTTTCATATGTATACGTACTTTCAACGGATATGCACACGTCAGAAATGAAACGGCACTCTATGGCACGCAGAATGATACTTGTTGACATTTCATTGCCAAGGGACGTAATCCGTGTACGGGGTAATAGGAGAAACAGAGATAACTTATATTTTTACGCGATCTGATAGTCCATATGATTATTATTCATAATAGTAATACGTATAGAATATGTACAATATTATCTGTCGTGTTGTTTTGATTGATAATATGACTATTGTTATAATCATTGCAGGGGCGGATCCAGGATTTCAGCTTAGGGGGGGCGTAATATTTTGGTCAATTTTCGGGTCCGTCTCTAGCGTCATAAAAACGTTTGCGGTAGTGCATTTATAGGGTAAAAAAGTCCGTTTTCAAATAAAAATATTTAACAATGTGTTAATTAAACCACTTATTAGCCCATTATGCGTCAAGCGAGCGAAGCGAGCGAGAAAGAAAAACATTTATACTGAGGGCGTCCATCTAAATTGTTTGATGTTTTATCTACAGTAATATGGACATACACGTATGAATAACAAAAGTCCGTTTTCAAATAAAAGAATTTAACAATGTGTTAATTAAACCACTCATTAGCCATTATGCGTTAAGCGAGTGAAGCGAGCGAGAAATTTTTTTTATACTGAGGGTGTGCAACGAAATTGTTTGATATTTTATCTACAATAACATGGACATACATGTATGAATAAAAAAAGTCCGTTTTCAAATAAACGATTTAACAATGTGTTAATTAAACCACTCATTAGCCATTATGCGTCGAGCGAGCGAGAAATTTGTTTATACTGAGGGCGTGCATCGAAATTGTTGATATATTATCTACAGTTACATGGACATACATGTATGAATAAAAAAGTCCGTTTTCAATAAAAGGATTTAACAATGTGTTAATTAAACCACTCATTAGCCATTATGCGTCGAGCGAGCGAGATATTTTTTATACTGAGGGCGTGCAACGAAATTGTTTGATATATTATCAACAGTAACATGGACATACATGTATGAATAAAAGTCCGTTTTCAAATAAAAGGATTTAACAATGTGTTAATTAAACCACTCATTAGCCATTATGCGTCGAGCGAGCGAGAATTTTTTTTATACTGAGGGCGTGCATCGAAATTGTTGATATATTATCTACAGTAACATGGACATACATGTATGAATTATAAAGTCCGTTTTAAAATAAAAGGATTTAACAAATGTGTTAATTAAACCACTCATTAGCCATGATGCGTCGAGCGAGCGAAGCGAGCGAAAAAAAAAAAAAAATTACTGAGGGCGTATTTGATATTTTATCTACAGTAAAAATGGACATACATGTATGATCCGGAATTTTTTTTTAGGGGGGCGCGCGCCGGGTGCGCCCCCCCCCCTGGATCCGCTAGTGCATTGCAGCAAACCTGTATCAAGACACAACATTAATCGCTTCTCAAGTGAGCCCAGTAGTTGCATGTACAAGCCATGACAAGCCAACAATGCGTTCCACCGTAAGTTTTTCATATGTATACGTACTTTCAACAGATATGCACAAGTCAGAAATGAAACGGCACTCTATGGCACGCAGAATGATACTTGTTGACATTTCATTGCCAAGGGACGTAATACGTGTACGGGAAAATAGGAGAAAAACAGAGATAACTTAGATTTTTACGCGATCTGATAGTACATATGATTATTATTCATAATAGCAATACGTATAGAATATGTACAATATTATCTGGCTTGTTGTTATGATTGTTAATATGACTATTGTTATAATTATTGCAGCAAACCTGTATCAAGACACAACGTTAATCGCTTCTCATGTGAGCCCAGAAGTTGCATGTACAAAGCCATGACAAGCCAACAATGCGTTCCACCGTAAGTTTTTCATATGTATATACGTACTTTCAACAGATATGCACAAGTCAGAAATGAAACGGGCACTCTATGGCACGCAGAATGATACTTGTTGACATTTCATTGCCAAGGGACGTAATACGTGTACGGGAAAATAGGAGAAAAACAGAGATAACTTAGATTTTTACGCGATCTGATAGTACATATGATTATTATTCATAATAGTAATACGTATAGAATATGTACAATATTATCTGCTTGTTGTTATGATTGTTAATATGACTATTGTTATAATTATTGCAGCAAACCTGTATCAAGACACAACGTTAATCGCTTTTCAAGTGAGCCCAGAAGTTGCATGTACAAGCCATGACAAGCCAACAATGCGTTCCACCGTAAGTTTTTCATATGTATACGCACTTTCAACAGATATGCACACATCAGAAATGAAACGTGCACTCTATGGCACGCAGAATGATACTTGTTGACATTTCATTGCCAAGGGACGTAATACGTGTACGGGAAAATAGGAGAAAAACAGAGATAACTTAGATTTTTACGCGATCTGATAAGTACATATGATTATTATTCATAATAGTAATACGTATAGAATATGTACGATATTATCTGGCTTGTTGTTATGATTGTTAATATGACTATTGTTATAATTATTGCAGCAAACCTGTATCAAGACACAACGTTAATCGCTTCTCAAGTGAGCCCAGAAGTTGCATGTACAAGCCATGACAAGCCAACAATGCGTTCCACCGTAAGTTTTTCATATGTATACGTACTTTCAACAGATATGCACAAGTCAGAAATGAAACGGGCACTCTATGCACGCAGAATGATACTTGTTGACATTTCATTGCCAAGGGACGTAATACGTGTACGGGAAAATAGGAGAAAAACAGAGATAACTTAGATTTTTACGCGATCTGATAGTACATATGATTATTATTCATAATAGTAATACGTATAGAATATGTACAATATTATCTGCTTGTTGTTATGATGTTAATATGACTATTGTTATAATTATTGCAGCAAACCTGTATCAAGACACAACGTTAATCGCTTTTCAAGTGAGCCCAGAAGTTGCATGTACAAAGCCATGACAAGCCAACAATGCGTTCCACCGTAAGTTTTTCATATGTATACGCACTTTCAACAGATATGCACACATCAGAAATGAAACGTGCACTCTATGGCACGCAGAATGATACTTGTTGACATTTCATTGCCAAGGGACGTAATACGTGTACGGGAAAATAGGGTAAAAACAGAGATAACTTAGATTTTTACGCGATCTGATAGTACATATGATTATTATTCATAATAGCAATACGTATAGAATATGTACAATATTATCTGGCTTGTTGTTATGATTGTTAATATGACTATTGTTATAATTATTGCAGCAAACCTGTATCAAGACACAACGTTAATCGCTTCTCATGTGAGCCCAGAAGTTGCATGTACAAGCCATGACAAGCCAACAATGCGTTCCACCGTAAGTTTTTCATATGTATACGTACTTTCAACAGATATGCACAAGTCAGAAATGAAACGGGCACTCTATGGCACGCAGAATGATACTTGTTGACATTTCATTGCCAAGGGACGTAATACGTGTACGGGAAAATAGGAGAAAAACAGAGATAACTTAGATTTTTACGCGATCTGATAGTACATATGATTATTATTCATAATAGTAATACGTATAGAATATGTACAATATTATCTGGCTTGTTGTTATGATTGTTAATATGACTATTGTTATAATTATTGCAGCAAACCTGTATCAAGACACAACGTTAATCGCTTTTCAAGTGAGCCCAGAAGTTGCATGTACAAGCCATGACAAGCCAACAATGCGTTCCACCGTAAGTTTTTCATATGTATACGCACTTTCAACAGATATGCACACATCAGAAATGAAACGTGCACTCTAATGGCACGCAGAATGATACTTGTTGACATTTCATTGCCAAGGGACGTATACGTGTACGGGAAAATAGGAGAAAAACAGAGATAACTTAGATTTTTACGCGATCTGATAGTACATATGATTATTATCATAATAGTAATACGTATAGAATATGTACGATATTATCTGGCTTGTTGTTATGATTGTTAATATGACTATTGTTATAATTATTGCAGCAAACCTGTATCAAGACACAACGTTAATCGCTTCTCAAGTGAGCCCAGAAGTTGCATGTACAAGCCATGACAAGCCAACAATGCGTTCCACCGTAAGTTTTTCATATGTATACGTACTTTCAACAGATATGCACAAGTCAGAAATGAAACGGGCACTCTATGGCACGCAGACTGATACTTGTTGACATTTCATTGCCAAGGGACGTAATACGTGTACGGGAAAATAGGAGAAAAACAGAGATAACTTAGATTTTTACGCGATCTGATAGTACATATGATTATTATTCATAATAGTAATACGTATAGAATATGTACAATATTATCTGGCTTGTTGTTATGATTGTTAATAGACTATTGTTATAATTATTGCAGCAAACCTGTATCAAGACACAACGTTAATCGCTTTTTCAAGTGAGCCCAGAAGTTGCGATGTACAAGCCATGACAGCCAACAATGCGATCCACCGTAAGTTTTTTCATATGTATACGCACTTTAACAGATATGCACACATCAGAAATGAAACGTGCACTCTATGGCACGCAGAATGATACTTGTTGACATTTCATTGCCAAGGACGTAATACGTGTACGGAAAATAGGGAAAAACAGAGATAACTTAGATTTTTACGCGATCTGATAGTACATATGATTATTATTCATAATAGCAATACGTATAGAATATGTACAATATTATCTGGCTTGTTGTTATGATTGTTAATATGACTATTGTTATAATTATTGCAGCAAACCTGTATCAAGACACAACGTTAATCGCTTCTCATGTGAGCCCAGAAGTTGCATGTACAAGCCATGACAAGCCAACAATGCGTTCCACCGTAAGTTTTTCATATGTATACGTACTTTCAACAGATATGCACAAGTCAGAAATGAAACGGGCACTCTATGGCACGCAGAATGATACTTGTTGACATTTCATTGCCAAGGGACGTAATACGTGTACGGGAAAATAGGAGAAAAACAGAGATAACTTAGATTTTTACGCGATCTGATAGTACATAGATTATTATTCATAATAGTAATACGTATAGAATATGTACAATATTATCTGGCTTGTTGTTATGATTGTTAATATGACTATTGTTATAATTATTGCAGCAAACCTGTATCAAGACACAACGTTAATCGCTTTTCAAGTGAGCCCAGAAGTTGCATGTACAAGCCATGACAAGCAACAATGCGTTCCACCGTAAGTTTTTCATATGTATACGCACTTTCAACAGATATGCACACATCAGAAATGAAACGTGCACTCTATGGCACGCAGAATGATACTTGTGACATTTCATTGCCAAGGGACGTAATACGTGTACGGGAAAATAGGAGAAAAACAGAGATAACTTAGATTTTTACGCGATCTGATTAGTACATATGATTATTATTCATAATAGTAATACGTATAGAATATGTACGATATTATCTGGCTTGTTGTTATGATTGTTAATATGACTATTGTTATAATTATTGCAGCAAACCTGTATCAAGACACAACGTTAATCGCTTCTCAAGTGAGCCCAGAAGTTGCATGTACAAGCCATGACAAGCCAACAATGCGTTCCACCGTAAGTTTTTCATATGTATACGTACTTTCAACAGATATGCACAAGTCAGAAATGAAACGGGCACTCTATGGCACGCAGAATGATACTTGTTGACATTTCATTGCCAAGGGACGTAATACGTGTACGGGAAAATAGGAGAAAAACAGAGATAACTAGATTTTTACGCGATCTGATAGTACATATGATTATTATTCATAATAGTAATACGTATAGAATATGTACAATATTATCTGCTTGTTGTTATGATTGTTAATATGACTATTGTTATAATTATTGCAGCAAACCTGTATCAAGACACAACGTTAATCGCTTTTCAAGTGAGCCCAGAAGTTGCATGTACAAGCCATGACAAGCCAACAATGCGTTCACCGTAAGTTTTTCATATGTATACGCACTTTCAACAGATATGCACACATCAGAAATGAAACGTGCACTCTATGGCACGCAGAATGATACTTGTTGACATTTCATTGCCAAGGGACGTAATACGTGTACGGGAAAATAGGGGAAAAACAGAGATAACTTAGATTTTTACGCGATCTGATAGTACATATGATTATTATTCATAATAGCAATACGTATAGAATATGTACAATATTATCTGGCTTGTTGTTATGATTGTTAATATGACTATTGTTATAATTATTGCAGCAAACCTGTATCAAGACACAACGTTAATCGCTTCTCATGTGAGCCCAGAAGTTGCATGTACAAGCCATGACAAGCCAACAATGCGTTCCACCGTAAGTTTTTCATATGTATACGTACTTTCAACAGATATGCACAAGTCAGAAATGAAACGGGCACTCTATGGCACGCAGAATGATACTTGTTGACATTTCATTGCCAAGGGACGTAATACGTGTACGGGAAAATAGGAGAAAAAACAGAGATAACTTAGATTTTTACGCGATCTGATAGTACATATGATTATTATTCATAATAGTAATACGTATAGAATATGTACAATATTATCTGGCTTGTTGTTATGATTGTTAATATGACTATTGTTATAATTATTGCAGCAAACCTGATCAAGACACAACGTTAATCGCTTTTCAAGTGAGCCCAGAAGTTGCATGTACAAGCCATGACAAGCCAACAATGCGTTCCACCGTAAGTTTTTAATATGTATACGCACTTTCAAACAGATATGCACACATCAGAAATGAAACGTGCACTCTATGGCACGCAGAATGATACTTGTTGACATTTCATTGCCAAGGGACGTAATACGTGTACGGGAAAATAGGAGAAAAACAGAGATAACTTAGATTTTTACGCGATCTGATAGTACATATGATTATTATTCATAATAGTAATACGTATAGAATATGTACGATATTATCTGGCTTGTTGTTATGATTGTTAATATGACTATTGTTATAATTATTGCAGCAAAACTGTATCAAGACACAACGTTAATCGCTTCTCAAGTGAGCCCAGAAGTTGCATGTACAAGCCATGACAAGCCAACAATGCGTTCCACCGTAAGTTTTTCATATGTATACGTACTTTCAACAGATATGCACAAGTCAGAAATGAAACGGGCACTCTATGGCACGCAGAATGATACTTGTTGACATTTCATTGCCAAGGGACGTAATACGTGTACGGGAAAATAGGAGAAAAACAGAGATAACTTAGATTTTTACGCGATCTGATAGTACATATGATTATTATTCATAATAGTAATACGTATAGAATATGTACAATTTATCTGGCTTGTTGTTATGATTGTTAATATGACATTGTTATAATTATTGCAGCAAACCTGTATCAAGACACAACGTTAATCGCTTTTCAAGTGAGCCCAGAAGTTGCATGTACAAGCCATGACAAGCCAACAATGCGTTCACCGTAAGTTTTTCATATGTATACGCACTTTCAACAGATATGCACACATCAGAAATGAAACGTGCACTCTATGGCACGCAGAATGATACTTGTTGACATTTCATTGCCAAGGGACGTATACGTGTACGGGAAAATAGGGAAAAACAGAGATAACTTAGATTTTTACGCGATCTGATAGTACATATGATTATTATTCATAATAGTAATACGTATAGAATATGTACGATATATCTGGCTTGTTGTTATGATTGTTAATATGACTATTGTTATAATTATTGCAGCAAACCTGTATCAAGACACAACGTTAATCGCTTCTCAAGTGAGCCCAGAAGTTGCATGTACAAGCCATGACAAGCCAACAATGCGTTCCACCGTAAGTTTTTCATATGTTACGTACTTTCAACAGATATGCACAAGTCAGAAATGAAACGGGCACTCTATGGCACGCAGAATGATACTTGTTGACATTTCATTGCCAAGGGACGTAATACGTGTACGGGAAAATAGGAGAAAAACAGAGATAACTTAGATTTTTACGCGATCTGATAGTACATATGATTATTATTCATAATAGTAATACGTATAGAATATGTACAATATTATCTGGCTGTTGTTATGATTGTTAATATGACTATTGTTATAATTATTGCAAGCAAACCTGTATCAAGACACAACGTTAATCGCTTTTCAAGTGAGCCCAAGAAGTTGCATGTACAAGCCATGACAAGCCAACAATGCGTTCCACCGTAAGTTTTTCATATGTATACGCACTTTCAACAGATATGCACACATCAGAAATGAAACGTGCACTCTATGGCACGCAGAATGATACTTGTTGACATTTCATTGCCAAGGGACGTAATACGTGTACGGGAAAATAGAGAAAAACAGAGATAACTTAGATTTTTACGC